>QRFJ01006978.1:0-91104 GCA_006176705.1 Cocos nucifera
TTTGAATGGCTAGAAATCGAGTAATGGTGTAGTCAAACTTAACACCCTCAAGATGAACTATTGATGCCTAAGTTAAAGAACTAGACACACTACTACAGCATCGAGTCAGTCATTGACGAGAAGGTAGACTCCCTAATGACTACTCGAGATGGTCACGCTCAGTGCCTTCGTTCTCTTAATGAGTATCTATACTCTCGCTCTGGTATCTCCACATAGACTCAAGACTCATCTTACTAAAGAGAAGTATTGTACACCAACCTTTTGGATCAATCATCATCCTCGTGATGATCCTATGGTGGAGCATTTTATGAGTTAATTGATGATTCATGTTCTTAAATTTTCAACTTAAAAATATAAATTATCATTACCATTAACTCAAAGGATGTATCACAGACAGTAAATACACATATGTGATAGAAAATAACTCATTTTATTTATATTAGTCAAAATTATAATTTTACCCTTAGAAGTGTGTTATAAGTGTCAGCCAATTCTGGCTTCTAGGGCACATACATCTAACAATCTTCCACTTATCCTAAAGCCAATTGGCTACAAGTCTAAGTCCCATCACCTCAAGATGGGCTTTGATCTTCTGCTGGCCCAATGGCTTTGTAAGTGGGTCTGCCACATTATCTATGGAGTTGACTCTCTTGACCTCGACGTAATCCTTCTCAAGGTAATCACGGATGAGGTGGTATCACCATTCAACGTGCTTAGATTTCTGATGAGACCTTGGCTCCTTAGCAAGGGCTATGGCACCATTATTGTCGTAGTATAAAGAAATTGCATCTGATGGCATTACTCTAATTTCTGCAGTAAACTTCTTGTACCAAAATGCTTCCTTTGCAGCTTCTGATGCAGCGATATATTCTACTTCTATGATGAAATCTGCTATCACCATTTGCTTGGAACTTTTCTAGCTGATAGCACCATCATTGCACACAAACAGACTTCCAGATGTCGACTTTCGATTATCTATATCGGACATGAAGTCCGAGTCTGTGTATCCCTGGACTTGGAGTTCTCCGTTACCAAAGACCAACATCATATCCTTAGTTCTTCTCAAGTACTTAAGGATATATTTCACAGAAGTCCGATATTCTTCATCTGAATTTGACTGATATCTGCTTATGACACTCACAGCATGGGCTATATCAGGTCATGTACATAGCATGGCATACATGAGGCTCTCTATTGCAGAAGCATAAGGGATCTTGCTCATGCATTCTATTTCCTTAGGTGTGCTAGGGCACATCTTCTTGGAAAGATGAATACCATGTCTGAAGGGTATTAATCCCTTCTTAGAGTTTTCCATATTAAACCTCTTTAGTACTTTCTCTATGTACATCTTCTATGAAAGTCCTAGCATCTTATTTGGTCTATCCCTATAAACCTTAATTCCTAGGATAAAGGATGCTTCACCTAGGTCTTTCATGGAGAATTCCTTGGACAACCATATTTTGACTGTCGTTAACATGGAAATATCATTCCCAATAAGGAGGATGTCATCCACGTACAATACGAGGAAGACAACAGCACTCCCACTGATCCTTTTGAAGACACACGATTTCTCTTCATTTTGGATAAAATCAAATATTTTGATCACATCATTGAAATAAGTGTTCCAACTCCGAGATGCTTGCTTAAGTCCATATTTGGACCTTTGCAGCTTGCAAACCTTGTGATCAGTATCACTGGATGTGAAATCTAGCGGCTGTTACATATAGATATCTTCATCAAGATATCCATTCAAGAATGTCATTTTTACGTCCATTTGCCATATTTCTTAATCGAAATAGGTTGAACGGCAAGCATGTGCGGATGAATTTTGCATAGCCATTAGAAAAGGTATCCTGATAGTCATGCCTTCGCATTGACTAAACCTTTTGCCTAGTCTAGCCTTGAATGTCCATATTTCTATCTGCACAATCTTTCTCTTGAAGATCCATTTATACCCAATAGGTATATACCTTCTGGTAGATCTACCAAGGTCCAGACTTGGTTTGAGTGCATCGAGTCAATTTCTGACTGCATTATCTCTAGCCATTTCTCGAAGTGATATTTGATATCGCCTCGTTGTAGGTTTTGGGATCATCAATAAGCACCGTTACTATGAGGACGTTTTTCTACTTCTCTGAAATATACCTAAGTATCTTTCAGGGGGATGGAAACTCTTTCCGATCTATGAGGTGGAGGAGGTAGTATTCTTATTGGCTCACCTGATTTGGTTCCAGTTGGTCCTTTAGCTCATTGTGCTTGTGAGACTTTCTCATCAAGCTTGTCTGCTTTTCAATGCGCTATCTTTAATAAACTTTTTCAAGAAGATGGATGTCGCTCACAATATTGTGGTCTTCTGAAATATAGACATAGTATCCTAATGATCTTTGGATATCTATGAATCGAGCTCTGAAGGACCTAAACTCTAACTTGTCCACTTGTTGTCTTTTGACATGAGCCGGACAACCCCAAATTTTGAGATGACTCAGACTTGATTTCTTACCGTGCCATATCTCATACGGTGTGGTAGGAACAATTTTTGAGGGAACCATATTTAGTAGATAAATTGAAGTTAACAATGAGTATCCCCAAAGAAAATCAGAAAGGTCTATGAAGCTCATCATGGATCGGACCATATCTAATAAAGTCTGATTTCTCCGTTCTGAAACCTCGTTGAGTTGAGATGTTCCTGATGGAGTCCATTGAGAGACTATGCCATTTTTCTTTAGATAGTCTAGGAATTCTCGGCTAAGGTATTCACCTCTTCGATCTGATCGAGGAACCTTAATGGATTTTTTAATTTATTTTTCTACTTTATGTCTGAATTCTTTGAACTTTTCAAAAGCTTCAGACTTATGTCTCATAAGATACACTTACCCATACCTAGACAGATCATCAGTAAAGGTAATGAAGTAGATAAAATTATCTCTAGCTGGTACATCAAATGGGCCGCACACATCAGTATGTACTAGGGCAAGGAGATCTGTGGCCCTTTCCCCATGTCCTACAAAAGTGAGTTTAGTCATTTTGTCTTGAAGACAAGATTCACAAGTTGGATATGACTCGAAAGTCAATGGACTCAATAGCCCATTTTTCTCTAATTTGTTGATCCTATCTTCTGCTATATGACTAATCTAAGGTGCATAGATACTATCATTTGGACTATCCCTACGTCAATTGGCATTCACATTTTGCTCAATAGTTAGAACAGGTACATCAATATGTAGCTGATAAAGACCGTTAATAAGAAAACCATTTGCAATTTTATTTCTTTCATAAAGAATGTTATAATGGTCCTTAAAGAAGGTAATCACATAGCCTTCTAGTGCTAAGCATGAAACAGAAATCAAATTCCTACTGGCTATAGGCACATAATAACAATCTTTCAAAACTAAGTCTAAACCGGATGATAATCGAAGAGGGTATGTTTCCATGGCTACTGCAGCAACTCTTGCTCCATTATCGATGCGTAGGATCATGTCTTCATCCCTCAATCTCCTACTATCCTCAAGACCCTACATGGAAGTGCACAGATGAGCACTAGAACCAGAGTCAAGCACCCAACTGGATGCAGAAGAAATCGTAAGGTTAGACTCAATAACGAGCATACCTCCAGAAGGATCTTCCTTCTTGTTCTTCAGGGTGGCCAGGTAAGTAGGACAGTTCCACTTCCAATTGTCGTCGCTGTTGTAATGAAAATACTTTTCTTTGACATTAGCCTTCTTCCTTGACTCTGCCTTCTTCTTCTTTTCTCCTTCCATCTTCTGCTTTTTTGCAAACTTCTTTTTCTTTCTATAAGACTTTCTTTTGAAAGAAGTCCGTTCCATAGTAAGAACTGAGCCTTTAGAATCTTTCATAGAAAGCTCAGCGGTGACCAGCATATTCATTAATTCAACCAAGAAATTTTGAAGTTTATGCATGTGGTAATTCATGATGAATTGCCCGTATGCATCAGTCAAGGATTGCAGAATAACATCGTTCTGCAGATCCAAGTCTAACTTTACATCGAGCTTCTCAAGCTCTTCCAAGTTCTTGATCATCATCAGATAGTGATCTTGGACTGACTGTCCATCACATATCTTGGCCTTAAAAAGTCATTTTATGACTTGATATTTGGTTGCACGACTCTATTCACCAAACATCTCCTATAGGTGAGCCAACATTTGGCGAGCAATCCTGATATCTTCATGTTGGTGCTGGAGCTCATCAGACATCGAGCCTAACATATAATATCTGGCCTTATTATCTTCGTCTATCCATTTTTTAGAGATGCTCTCTGTTTAATGGATGGACGGGCTGATAAGGTGGGAGGATCTTGGTCCAATACATGAGTTAACTTCTCGAAATCCAAAATAATTTTATAGTTTCTAAGCCAATCTTTATAATTGGGTCCAATCTTTGTAATTGGGTCCAATCAGTCTATGTGTGTCCAGGATACGTGCTAATGGATTGGATGCAGATATTTTTCTATAGAGAGTCAAAGATTCTAGTTAGATACTATAATTATGATTTAACCAATTTATTTAGAAATTTTATTTTTAAATAAATTAGCTTTCACTATTTTCTTGGATTTCTACACTCCCTCTGTAGAGATGCGAAAATCTCCATGATTAATGATTTCTAGTGGATGGTGCGGTCTCACCAACTGATTCATCACCTCACCAAACAGTTATTGATGATGGATTAGCCAATGAGTGAACAACTCTTGTTCAATGATTCTCTAATCATGGTGCACCCAAACTTAATCTCTAATTCATGAATTTCATCATGTCCAAAATATTGATCTACTCCTTAGTTAAGTCAGACCCATCATTTGCACAGACTGGACTCCTAATTGAGTCTCTCACCATATCCAAAATATTGAGCCTAACTCATCCTCCAGCCTATAGCATTCAATGTCTAATAGACATGATTACATCTTCTCGATGCAACTGAGCTACTGTATTCAGCCCAAGAACAATCAACCTCGGAAAGGGCCCGCACATCTACAATGGTGGAAGACCTCAGACTTAATCTTTTTTTAGGGAAAATTGATTCAGGTCTCTTTAAACTAGACTTGTCATAGTCATAATAATTATGACTAACCTAGTGGCATGGGTTAGCTCAGATTATTGACCACCTCAGATCAGAACTATGTCAATAGATATGGCCAGATAAGTGAGACCGATGGAAGGAATATGCCATTAACTCATACAAGAATGCATTCAAGTCGAGTAGCTTCCAATTAAAAATCAGTCGGTCGTATGTGCCAAACTTACCTTAGACACCAAATTGTTGAGTAAGAACCAATTGGGTTAGCCTACAATCCAGACTCTAACCTCTGAGCCTAATTAGGTCTTGCTTGATCGTGACTCGATCTTGACCCAGACTTAATCCTATTAGGTTGGTCAATTTAAGCATTGTTGATCCCATCTAACCAACTCTTGATTCGGTTTGATCAACCGCTTAGACCTAATTGAGCTACCCAAGCTCGAACCCAGTTTTATGAATATGTCTTAGATCTAAAATTCTTAATTTTAGACCTAATTAATATTTCATAATCTTAATTTTTAATTAAGTAGGATTCATAAACAAAATATGCATAATAAATCCTAGAGTTTCAGGATCTAGGATTTTGCAGAAAGTAAGTTTTGAATTTCTGATTAAGGACGAACACGTAGCATCCCTATACATCACAAGAACATCCTATCGGATGAAAGGAGAGGGCCTTTAAAACCTCTTCGTTCTTATGACCGGACGGCCAAGAAGAATGCCTTAATCAGAAACATGCAATACTACAAAATAGTTTTAGATCTATATCATATATCTCATATACAAAATTAGATCTAATCATGGCATATTTTGCATACATCTCATGTATCGAATCATGCATATTTTCAGATCTAAATTATCTCATAATAATCTAAAAAATTAGATTTAAATTAATCTAATCAAAATAAATTTTAATCTAGATAATTATATAGAACTATTCTACAACTAGTCTAGACATCATCAATCATATCTCATATAATGTTTAAAATTAAATAATTTTTATTTACTATTTTTTAGATGTTATTATAATAATTATAATATTAAAAAATAGTAAATAAATAGATCTAAAATATGATTTAATTAAATTAAATTAAAAACATACAAGACTATTCTATAGAACTATTCTATTTTAGAACTAGTCATGCATATTTTCTAATCTTGGATCCAAATCATTTAATTTTAATTTTTTCTTATTTTAGATCTGATCACATCTCATGTGACATCTTGAATCACTTATTTTTTGATTAAATTAAATTTAAAAATTAGATCTAAATACTTTAGAACCTTGGCTCTGATACTAGTTGAAGGGAAATCCTGATTTTCCGGATCAAATTCATTCAGATCTGATCAGATCAAGAAATATATTTTAAAATTTTTTTCTTTAATCTAAATTAGATCTGAGATATTTTAGATCTAATTTTTATTATTTTAATAATTAAAATAAATTTAAATAAATTTAATTTAATTTAATTTATTTTGAAGTGGATAATCTAATTACCCGTTGATGATCCTATAAGCAACGGAAGGTTCTGGATCTAGCCACGCAAGTGCCTGACCTCTATCAGTATCCACTCAGACTAGATCTGGAGATCCTCTTTTTTTCTATCATGTTTCTAAAAATCAGATCTTGATCTGATCTGGAGGATCTTCAAAACTGCTTTTGAAGATTAGCAGTTGTCCTTTGCAGCAGCACAACCTTCTAGCTTTTAGTCACCTTTCTCTCATTTGGATTGCACCAACCAAGGACCCAAACACCTTTGGGCATGGAGAGGAGAAGGAGATGTTAGAGTGGAGGAGAGGGAGGAGGCCTTGGGCATGGAGAATTTTCTCTATCTCTTGATTGTTTGAGTTGGACGCAGGGTCTTATTTATAGATTGTCTGTGATCCAACACTTCTTCTTCCCAACCAATCATAACTCTTTATGAAATCAAATCTAAATCTGATTGGTGGAAATAGAGTTTCCTGGATTTCTCCTTAGATGATGTCTAAGATCAGCCAAAGTTGGTTCTTAGGAGAACTCTAATCGAAATCCAAAAAGGAGATGGAGTCCCTATCCAACAGGAACTCCTAGGCGCCTCCAACTTGGGCGCATGCCAAGGGTGGCGTGCGCCCTCCTCCTTGCCAAGTTCTGGCAAGAGGACAAGCCTCCACCAGTCCTCCAATAGGTGCCTGACACATGGATAGAAGTCAAAGTATCTATGGTCAATATTTGACCAGTCAAAGGTCAACTTTTGACCAAAGTCAAAGGACGAAAAATGGTAGGTGATAAAAAATGGCAGGTAGTGTCTTACAAAATAAGACAACCTTTTTTTGACTTAGACAAGCTCCAGTCAGACTAAGTGAAGACCTCTGATCGAGCACAAACTTCTTTAGCTCAGTCAAGACAACTATTTATGATAGTAAAAAAAAAATATTAGGTTCAATCGAGTGCTAGCATGATTTTCTTGAACCTAATTGAATCTCATTTAGATCAATTGAACTGGATCAGTTCAATTGATAATCACCATATTCAAACCCTTATTTGTGTGATCCAGTTAGGTTCAGTTTTGTATGGTAATGGAATATGTCATGATCTCTATCATCGACATCATCGAAACTCCTTTCGATGGATCAGAACTTTTTTGATTTGAACAGCTAGAATGATCGATCATCTAAATCATTCTAATTGCTCCCAAAATCCATCAGTGATATCTAGCAGTATATGGTGGCAATCCATCAGAGCTAAATGCGAACCTCTTGGTGCAGCTACCTATGTGATTAAGTTCTTCTATCTTGAGCCTCGATCAGATTAGGGTTAAGGTGAACTCGTCAAACCCTAGTTTCTGTCATATGATGTAATTATTCGATTCAGGTCCGATGTGAAAAGCTAAATAGAAATTCTTTCTATTATTTCACTCTACCATGGCCATGGGCTTCTGGACTTGATTCTTATGATCATCATAGGGCTACTCCTCTATCACCGAGGTAGATAGATTCCATCTTGATGCTATTTAGTTCCTATAATGAACATGCTATAGCCAATATACACCTCAGGATTTTGAATGGCTAGAAGATCGAGTAATGGTATAGTCAAACTATAACACCCTCAAGGTGAACTGCCAATGCACCTCAGATCAAAGAATCAGACACACTACTACAGCATCGAGTCAGTCATTAATGAGAAGGTAGACTCCCTAATGACTACTCGAGATGGTCACGCTCAGTGCCCTCATTCTCTAACGGATACCTATACTCTCGCTTCAGTGTCTCCATACCGTAGACTCAAGACTCATCTACTAAAGAGAAGCAATTGTACACCAACCTTCCAAATCAATCACCATCCTCATGATGATCCTATGGTCGAGAGCATTTTATGAGTTAATAATGATTATTCATGTCTTAAATTTTCAACTCTTGAAAATATGAATTATTATTATTATTAACTCAAAGGATGTATCACGACACTAAATACACATATGTGATAGAAAATAATTCATTTTATTGATATTAGTCAAAATTATAATTTTGTCCTTAGAAGTGTATTACAAGTGTCAGCCAATTCTGGCTTCTAGGGCACATATATCTAACACCAAATTATTGAGTTAGAACCAATTGGATTAGCCTACAAGCTAGACTCTAACCTCTGAGCCTAATTAGGTCTTGCTTGATTGTGACTCGATCTTGACCCAGACTTAATCCTATTAGGCTGGTCAATTTAAGCATTGTTGATCCCATCTAACCAACTCTTGATTCAATTTGATCAACCGCTTAGACTTAATTAAGCTACCCAAGCCCGAACCCAGTATTATGAATATGTCTTAGATCTGAAATTCTCAATTTTAGACCTAATTAATATTCCATAATCTTAATTTTTTATTAAGTAGGGTTCATAAATAAAATATGCATAATAAATCTTAGAGTTTCAGGATCTAGGATTTTGCAGAAAGTAAGTTTTGAGTTTCTAATTAAGGACAAACGTGCAACACCCCTACACATCATAAAAACATCCCATCGGATGGAAGGAGAGGGCCTTTAAACCCTTCTTCGTTCTTATGATCGGATGGTCAAGAGGAACGCCTTAATCAGGAACATACAATACTACAAAATAGTTTTAGATCTATATCATATATCTCATATACAGAATTAGATCTAATCATGGCATATTTTGCATACATCTCATGTATCGAATCATGCATATTTTCATATCTAAATTATCTCATAATAATCTAAAAAATTAGATTTAAATTGATCTAATTAAAATAAATTCTAATTTAGACAACTATGTAGAACTATTCTATACTAGTCTAGACATGCATCAATCATATCTCATATGATGTTGAAATTAAATAATTTTTATTTACTATTTTTTAGATATTATTATAAATATTATAATATTAAAAAATAATAAATAAATAGATCTAAAATATGATTTAATCAAATTAAATTGAAAACATGCAAGACTATTCTATAGAACTATTCTATTTTAGAACTAGTCATGCATATTTTCTAATCTTAGATCTAAATTATTTAATTTTAATTTTTTTTGATTTTAGATCTGATCACATCTCATGTAATATCTAAAATTACTATTTTTTGATTAAAAAAAATTTAAAAATTAGATCTAAACACTTTAGAACCTTGGCTCTGATACCAAATGAAGGAAAATTCTGATTTTCTAGACCAGGTTCGTTCAAATCTAATCAGATCAAGAGATATATTTCAAAATTTTTTCTCTTTGATCTAGATCAGATCTGAGATATTTTAGATCTAATTTTTATTATTTTAATAATTAAAATAAATTTAGATAAATTAAATTTAATTTAATTTATCTTGAAGTGGGTAATCCTATTACCCGTTGATGATCCTGTAAGTAGTGAAAGATTCTGGATCTAGCCACGCAAGTGTCTGACCTCTACCGATATCCACTCAAACTGGATCTGAAGATTCTCTTCTTCTCTATCATGTCTCCAAAAATTAGATCTGGATCTGATCTGAAGGATCTTCAAAATATCTTTCGAAGATCAGCATTTGTCCTTTGCAGCAGCATAGCCTTCTAGCTTTCTGTTGCCTTTCTCTCATCTGGATTGCATCAACCAAAGTCCCAAACACCTTTGGGCATGGAGAGGAGAGGGAGAAGTTGGCATGGAGGAGGAAGAGGGAGGAGGCCTTGGGCGTGGGGAATTTTTTCAATCTCTTGATTGTTTGAGTTGGACGCAGGGTCTTATTTATAGACTGTCTGTGATCCAACCCCTCTTCTTTCCAACCAATCATAATTCTTTGTAAAATCAAATCTAAATCTGATTGGTGAGAATAGAGCCCCCTAGATTTCTTCTTAGATGGCACCTAAGACCAGTCAAAGTTGGTTCTTAGGAGAACTCTAATCGGAATCCAAAAAGGAGATTGAGTCCCTGTCCAACAGGGACTCCTGGGTGCCTCCAACTTGGGCACATGCCAAGGGTGGTGTGCGCCCTCCTTCTTACCAGGTTCTGGCAGGAGGACAAGCCTCCACCAGCTCTCCAATAGGTGCATGACACATGGATAGAAGTCAAAGTGTCTGTGGTCAACATTTGACCAGTCAAAGGTTAACTTTTGACCAAAGTCAAAGGACAAAAAATGGTAGGTGACCAAAAATGGCAGATAATGTCTTACAAAATAAGACAATATTTTTTGACTTGGATAAGCTCTAGTCAGACCAAATGAAGGCCTCTGATCAAGCACAAACTCCTTTGACTCAATCAGGATAACTTATTTATGATAGTAAAAGAAGAACGTTAGGTTCAATCGAGTGCTAGCACGATTTTTTTAAACCTAGTTGAATCTCATTCAGATCAATTGAACTGGATCGATTCAATTGATGATCATCAGATTCAAATTCTTATTTGTGTGATCCAGTTAGATTCAGTTCTGTATGATAATGGGATATGTCATGATCTCTATCATCGACATCATCAAAACTTCTTTCGATGGATCAGAACTCTTCTGATTCGAACAGCTAGAATGATCGATCATCTAAATCATTCTAATTACTCCCAAAATCCACCAATGATACCTAGCAGTATATGGTGGCAACCCATCAGAGCTGAATGTGAACCTCTTGGTGCAGCTACCTGTGTGATTAAGTTCTTCTATCTTAAGCCCCGATCAGATTAAGGGTTAAGGTGAACTTGTCAAACCCTAGTTTCTGTCATATGATGTAATCATTCGATTCAGATCTGGTGTGAAAGGCTAAATAGAAACTCTTTCTATTATTTTACTCTACCATGGCCATGGGCTTCTAGATTTGATTCTTATGATCATCATAGGGCTACTCCTCTACCATCGAGGTAGATAGATTCCATCTTGATGCTATCCAGTTCCTACAATGAACATGCTATAGCCAACATACACCTCAGGATTTTGAATGGCTAGGAGACCGAGTAATGTGTAGTCAAACTATAACACCCTCAAGGTGAACTGCCGATGCATCTCAGATCAAAGAACTAGACACACTACTGCAGCATCGAGTCAGTCATTGACGAGAAGGTAGACTCCCTAATGACTACTCGAAGTGGTCACGCTCAGTGCCCTCGTTCTTTAACGAGTACCTATACTCTCGCTCTGGTGTCTCCACACTGTAGACTCAAGACTCATCTATTAAAGAGAAGCGATTGTACACCAACCTTTTGAATCAATCACGATCCTCGTGATGATCCTATGGTCGGAAGCATTTTATGAGTTAATAATGATTATTCATGTCTTAAATTTTTAACTCTTGAAAATATGAATTATCATTACCATTAACTCAAAGGATGTATCACAGACACTAAATACACATATGTGATAGAAAATAATCCATTTTATTCATATTAGTTAAAATTATAATTTTGCCCTTAGAAGTGTATTACAAGTGTCAGCCAATTCTGGCTTTTAGGGCACATATATCTAACACCATGGCCATGAATTTTAGGACTTAGTCTCATGAACTACATAGGACCTTTTCCTATCTATCAGAGTCAATAGATCCTATCTTGGTACATATCCTATTTCTACAGTGGACCTACTATAGCCAACTTACACCGCAAGGTTCTAAATAGCTAGATAATTAAGTAATTATGCAATCAAACTACAGCAATCCTGTTATGAACAGTCGAGATACTATAGGTTAAAGAACTATCTACACAACTGCAACATTAAGTAAGTCAATGACAAGTGGATAGCTATCTTAGTGACTTCTCATGCTGGTTATGCTCAGTATCCTTGATCTCTATCAAGCATTTGTACTCTTATTTTAGTATTCTATATTGTTGACTTGAGACTCGTCTATCTACGAAAGAAAGTGATTCATGCACCGTTCTATCCAGATCAGTCACCATCCTTATGACAATCCATCGATCGGGAGCATTTAAGAATCAACCACTAATAATACGTACTTCAAATTCTTGATTCTTGAGAATACATATCATCATCCATTAATTTTTTGGATGATTCATGAACATAATTTAAATATAATATAAATAGAAACTAATCTAAATTTTATTTATTTTAAAATTTTAATTATAAAATTATATTTTTGGAATATATATATGTATCAACCAATTTGGCTTTTAGAGCATATATCTAACATTAGCCATCTTGGAATCATCAAATAACCAAGTGGGGTGGATTATTTTATGGTGTATTGTGATAGTTTGACAGGTTCATCAAGTTGGCTATTATTGTCTTTATTTTTGTTTTAAACACCTGCATCCATGAGTTATTTAGTCAGCATAAATAACATACATCCTTGAAACAATTATGCAAATGAAGCTAAAATGTTAAAAATGAAGCACTGAAGCAACATATATAGCACGTTTGCAATTCACAAAACAAATACATTATATGATAATAATCAATTGAACACCTCCAAATATAACTATGAACATGTTATATTTCAACTGCAAGGTCATTCAAAAATTAAAAAGGCTTAATCCAACTTACAATTTACAAGTTAATTTGTTACATATATGGCCTACATTGTGCTCCAATCAGTTGCTGCACGTGGTGCATGTTGGAAACGGTGCCTTGGAGGTCCACCAAGTCTGGTCCCTCACCAACCCAAGAACACACTCGAATATATCACATTTTAATACTATTCTCGAGTCTTCCTCCACCAAAGCAAGGAGTGTATCCACGAAAGCTACTGAACGCTACTCTCCAACCTTAAGCAAACTCATCACAACCATAGAAAAAGAATAATGGAAGGCAAAGCAGCGAACGATAACACCTCGCATCAAACTTTCTACATATTTTCCCCTTTTCCATCATGTTTGCTCCAAAAAAAAAAAAAAAAAAAAAAAAAAAAAAAAAAAACCCACTCATCCCACAACACCACCACCACCACTAGCCACCACCTCTCCAGAAAACCAGCAGCACCCACCGAGCCCATACCTTATAACATCCCAAACCCTGAGCCATCCAACAAAATACTCTTGAATCACAATTACAAAACAGCTATGTCTACCTTGCAACATTCCCTTCTCAACATCATCATCATCACCACCCTCTCAGCTTCCATATCACCGTCTCTATCATCTTCATCATCCCCATTTCCTCCTCTATCCTCGAATGTATCTGCTGCTTCACTCCTCTCCTTCCTCCACAGCCTACCAAGATCTTCTCAGCCGCTTCTCCTCTGGAAACAATCTCTACCCCCCTGCCGCTGGGCCGGCGTTTCATGCGCCCTTCGCTCCCCCAGCGCCATCGTGTCCCTTAACCTCTCCGGCCTCAGCCTCGCCGGCCCCCTCGCCGCCTCCGCCCCACACCTCTGCCGCCTCCCCTCCCTCCTCTCCCTCGACCTCAGCCTCAACCGCTTCTCCGGCCCCATCCCCCCGCAGCTCGGCGCCTGCTCCCGCCTCCGCATTCTCCTCCTCGACGGCAATCTCCTCTCCGGCTTTATCCCGCCGGAGCTTTTCCACTCCAAATTGCTCGTGAAGCTCAATCTCGGCGACAATGCGCTCTCCGGCTCGATCCCTCCCGAGGTAAGGTCCTCCACTAAGCTGGAATACCTCGGTCTGTATCAGAATTCACTGGATGGAGAGATCCCTGAGGAGCTTTTCGTCCTTCCCAATCTCAAATACTTATACCTCAACACCAACAATCTTACCGGAAGATTGCTTGGTTTCCCCCCCGATTGCTCGATCTCCGAACTGTATGTTCACGAGAACATGCTTTCCGGCGAGCTCCCCTATAGCCTGATCAATTGCCGGAGCCTTACATCATTCCTTGTATCCTATAATGGTTTTGGAGGAATGCTGCCGGATGTGTTCTCCGACCTTCGCCGGCTGGAGACACTCTATCTTGATGATAATAACTTTGTGGGAGAGTTGCCGAGGAGCATAGAAAGCCTTGTGAATCTGCAATCGCTTTATCTTTCAGGGAATGGTTTCAATGGCACCATCCCTGGAGGAATTGGCCGATGCCGATCGCTGATCACTCTCTCCTTGTGGGGGAATATGCTCACGGGTCCAATTCCACCCTCGATAGGAGACCTTAGGAATCTGGAGTTGCTTTCTCTTGGGCAGAACCTTCTTGTGGGGCCTCTGCCGCCCGAGCTCGGGAAATGCAGCTCCTTGGTGGAGCTTGGGCTTCAGGAAAATCTCATCGGAGGAACGATTCCCCCGGAGATTTGTGATCTCAAGAACCTTGAGAGTCTGTACCTCTTCAAGAACCAATTAGAAGGAACCATTCCTCGAGATATTGGAAAGATGAGCAGTCTTGTGAGCTTGCAGTTGTATAACAACAGCTTGAGTGGAGAGATCCCTGCAGAGATTGCCCTTCTGGGGCAGCTGAGTTCTATGTCTTTGGCTTTCAACAATCTGACCGGAGAGGTGCCTCCAGCTCTCGGGAAGAGCACGGTCCGCGGTTTGGTCATGCTGGATTTGACGGGCAATGATTTTTATGGACCGATACCAACTGATCTCTGCTCCGGTGGCAACCTTACTGTTTTGGTTATCGGACGCAACCGTTTTAATGGTAGCTTCCCTGTCGAGATTGCTGGCTGTGCATCACTTAGGAGACTGATTCTAAGCCATAACTGTCTTCAAGGAAATATACCGGGAAACTTGAGTTTGAAATTGGGAGCATCATACTTAGACCTCAGCAATAACTTGTTTGATGGAAGCATACCACCCGTTCTTGGTTCCTGGCACAACCTCTCAATGCTTGACGTTTCAAACAATTTTTTTTCTGGGCCTATACCTCCCGAACTTGGTAACCTCAGGAATCTTCAAACTTTACGCATCTCCTGGAACAGGTTAACGGGATCAATTCCCTCTGAATTAGGTAATTGCACCAAGCTTCTTCACTTAGACCTCGGTGAAAATCAACTTTCAGGAAGCATTCCTATGGAGATTGCTACATTAGAGAAGCTGCAAACTCTTATCCTATCAGGGAACAAGCTCACGGGAAGGATTCCCGACTCCTTTACATCTCTCCAGGGCCTACTCGAAGTGCAGCTTGGAAACAACATGCTGGACGGGACTATCCCTCACAGTCTGGGTAATCTTCGATACATATATCTAGCATTGAACGTTAGCAACAATAGATTGACCGGCCAGATTCCTGCTAGCCTTGGTAACCTTGATAAGCTGCTGATGCTTGATTTATCGAACAATTCTCTGTCTGGTGCGATTCCTTCACGACTAGACAATATGATCTCTCTTTCAGTTGTAAATATATCTTTTAACCAACTATCTGGGAATCTACCGACCAGTTGGGTTAAGCATTTAGCTTCATCACCCAATTCTTTCTTGGGAATCCCTGAC
Source organism: Cocos nucifera (assembly GCA_006176705.1). Taxonomy (NCBI): domain Eukaryota; kingdom Viridiplantae; phylum Streptophyta; class Magnoliopsida; order Arecales; family Arecaceae; genus Cocos; species Cocos nucifera. The sequence goes on from QRFJ01006978.1 coordinate 15,789, forward strand.
TTATGTCTACAGGGCAAATATGAGAGTTGTTGCCAGAAAGAATTAAAACAGCATGACCACGGAACTAGATGGGTTTTACTAGCTGTGGTAGCGTCTAGTGCCGTCCTCCTAGTAGCTGGATTATGTGCTATCAACTGTATGGCTGTGAGAGCCCGTCGTCTGTCAGCTCATCATGTTTTGATACACAGTGTCGACTCAACTGAAGACTTACCAGGAGATTTGACATATGAAGATATATTGCGAGCTACCGAAGAGTTGAGCGAGAAATATGTGGTTGGGAGAGGCAGGCATGGGACTGTTTATCGCACCGGGTTTGGAATTGACAAATGTTGGGCTGTGAAGAAGCTTGATTTATCAGAGTCCAGCTTTTCCCTTGAAATGAAGATTTTGAGTTTGGTGAAGCACCGAAACATAGTCCGAATGGCTGGATATTGCATCAGAGATGGTTTTGGTTTCATAGTTTATGAGTACATGTCTGGTGGGACACTTTTTGACGTCCTGCATCAGAGAATGCCTCAAGTGGCCTTGGACTGGAAAACTCGTCATCGTATTGCTCTTGGGATAGCCCAAGCCCTGTCTTATCTTCATCATGATTGTGTGCCACAGATCATTCATAGGGATGTGAAATCAAACAACATATTAATGGATTCTGAACTAGAACCCAAGATCGGAGACTTTGGAATGGCTAAAATGGTCGACAATTCAGATGTTAGTTCAACAATATCTTCAATCATAGGAACTCTAGGCTACATTGCCCCTGGTAATTAATTCTTGATTCTTCTCATTATGCAGTGAACTTATATGACTTTTTCTGTTGATGGTGGATTATGGATTTCTAATCTGTGCTTCTTGTAATTTCTGATTCAGAAGCTGGTTGCTTAACCAGGCTGAGTGAGAAACGTGACATTTACAGCTATGGAGTTGTTCTATTCGAGCTTCTTTGCAGAAAATTACCGGTAGATCCCAGCTTTGAAGATGGAGTTGACATTGTTAGATGGATAAAATCGAATTTGCAGAAGTCTGATGAGTGGAGTCCTGTTGATTGCCTTGATGAAGAAATCTGGTACTGGGAGGAAGATGACAAGGCAAAAGCACTGCAGCTATTGGATCTAGCGGTTTCGTGTACTCAGTGGGCATGTGAGGCAAGGCCCTCCATGAGAGAAGTAGTAAGGATCTTGCTCAAGCTGGATGGATAGTGTAATTAACTTCTGCTCAAGAGAATCCTGCATCACCAAGGGGAAGCTGGAGGACTGCTAGTCAAGTCCCTTCTTTCTGGGTGCTTTTCAGAATTGACATCCATGGATGAAATTGAAAAGCCTTACGGTAAACAGTGAGTGGATCCTGGCCAATTAATACAATCATGTAAGATGTCTTTGCTGGGTCCTGATTCAGTATATATTTCAGCATGGTACGAAATCGCACTCTTATCAATCTCATTTCTATGGCTTCTTTCTTTTCGAAACATCATTTCTATGGCTTCTTAATAGCAATTTTCAATGTTTTAATAGCTTCTTGTTATCTCCATAAAAAAATTTCTCACTACAGGTGCCTAGCTACAAAGATGAGGCTTGTGATCTTGGCAGCTGCATATCTGAAGAGAAGGCTTGTGACTCTCACTTCATCAAAATTCCCTGAACATCTTAAATCATCCGGAATCCAAGCTGTAAGCTTTTCACGGTATTGATGCCTGAAGGGACGACCGACCTAGTGCCTATTGTGCCTACCGACTAGATGTTAGGGACCTAAGATCTTATGCAGTTCTCAACATGTATAATTCTGTTTTGCAAGATGCCCTACACCAATTGGATGGTAGTGCATCATTTTATTTTTCAGCTTGGGAGTCGGGGATGAACAAAAATATTACAGGAATTCTGAAGCTGTCTATGCCAAAACTGATGAGTCTTTACTTTCCTTTGATCTAAAATTGTTTCCATTATATTGAATGTGTGCTGTACATCAATCAGTTGTCAGAGGCAATAAGAAGTAGATATGTATGGAGGAAAAGCTCAGCCGGATCCATCATTTAGATCAGCTATTGAATGATTGTGCTCAAAGCCTTTTGATGGATTAGAGCTGTTTTCCTAAACAGTAGCATCATAGTCACACGATTGAACTATAAATAATTGCCTCATCACCTGATTGCTGTCTGAAATCAAAGGCCTGTGAAGTGATATTACATCACTTTTGAGTTGAGAATTTAAATTGCCTGCTTTGTGTAAAGATCCCATTGTATTTGGATGATGCTTACTTTTGTTATTGAGTGTTCTATAGTGATTTAGTGAGAAGAAATGGACTCTCGGGCTGGAACCGACTACGTGATTGAGTTTGGTTTTGATCAAGTTTGGCTTGACATTATTTTTGAGTCAAACATTTGAGATCAATCTTGGCTTCTTGTTTCGTTGTGCTAAATTTGAGATGTAAGGCGAACGACACCCAAATGAATGGCATCTAGGAGGGAACAGAGCCTAGAGTTTCATTGATCATGGATTTGATCAAGCTTGACTGGATAATATTTTCGATCTGGAAGTTTGAGATAAGCTTAGCTTTTTATTTGATTGAGCTAAAAGTTTTCGAATCAAGCCTGTGACATACCTGCATAACTCCTAAGGCATGACCCTTGAGAGGATGCAAAGCCTACAATTGCACAAAGCTTCAACATCAGTAGAAAGTGCAAATATTATTATTGTATCATTATAACATAATGTAACTCCATTAACAATAGCAAAAGTTGGTCAACTATATAATTCAATTATTCTTCTAATATTAGAGATGCACTAACTACTTCTCTGCTCAACAGTAAACTCTAAAGTTTTCTGACACAAAGAATTCTATGGTTCTTGTTGTTGCTTGAAATTGATTAACTTTAGAAGCGCAGCGATCGGCCTTGCGTAGGGATGCTAGAAAGATCTGCAAAATAAAGTCCGAGCCAGAGGATTTGACTCCGACGAGGAATTTCTTGCTTATATGGATCCTTGAAATTTATGATATTTATAGAGAAAGTGTCTTGTGGATGTTATGCTGTTCCACTAATCTTGGGCCGCTAATCATATTGTTCCGAGATTAAGGCCATTTTTTCATAATGGGAAAGTTGTTACTGGCGTGATTGGAATGCCTTATCTACTCCCACGAGTTTAGGCAGAGGGGAGAATAGTTTGGTCATAGTTGGATTATAGCTGGATTCCCGCTTATCTTTGAGGGGAGACGTTGAGTGCACTAAAGAATTATTCATTTGAGGTAGTTTGGAAGTCCTGAATGCTGGATGAGTTGCTGTCAAAGAAATCAACTCAGAGGCGTGCTTTGGCTTTTCCTTCGGATCAGAGGACATATAGAGAATCTCTTTACCTCGATATGTTGATATTTCTATGCTGATCCGAGGTGGTTCGGGCATTAACTCAGTTGATCTAAGATGTTTATGTTACTACTATAATACTATCCCCTAGTACTGAGTTTGAGAATCAGGCGAAAGGACTATTCTTTAAGTAAAGCCTCGGATCGAGTCTCATGCTCTTTTACTTCTGATTGCATTTTCCACATTAACAGCTGATGACATCAGCATGCAGCACGGGCTATCGGAAATGACTATGATTAAGGGGACCACTCGAATGTTGGTTCCTTTAAGAGAATAATTTAAAGGATGCCCTTTGGCCTTCATGTTCTCTTGTAAATCTGCTCAGAAGGTGAGCGAAAGAGAGATGATTGCAATAGCAACGTCTACTGTCTTCCTTACTCAAAATTTTCCTCTTGAGTTTTGAGAGCCAAATGGATCCCACGTTGGCAAGAATGCTGCAGGTGTTCTTGGCCCAAAGGAAGTAGGCTAGGGTCTTGTCTGCTCACTCTTCAATTCCTAAGGAGCACTCTATTAGGGCCTCGAACATCGTTTCGATGGTCGTGCCTCTTTTAGTTCTAGCGAGTATGGAAAACAAAACTCCTTCATCGACTGGCGAGCCAGAGGATTTAGGGGCAAAGACCATGGTTGAAATGGTGGCTTTGATGACTGAAATTATGGTTGCACTAGGGGATCCGATAATAAAAGCCGCTATGGGGTTAGCCTTGCTAGTTCCTTAAGCAAGGTTTGCTATGGAGGAGAATCTGATGGAAGAGGCTCCTACAGAGGATCTTCCCATAAGAGCGGCAGGGGTTGTGGAGGCAGCTAATCTTCCTGAACCAGCTAGGATAATCGAAGCTGTGGATCTGTTGGAACAAATGGTGTCTATTCCCAATCTACCTCCGATCGAAACTTGGGTGGAGGCTTCACGATCGGCCCCTCCTTTTTCCTTTGTCGCAGGGACCCTTAGAGCTGTAGTTGAGTTTCTAGAGGGCCACCTCTCATTTGAGGAGAACTAGGCTTTGGAGGGAGAAGGTGCTCAGCGCTGGATGGCAGATGCTTTCAGGTTTTTGGCTTTGGTTGGTCATTATCTAGCTAATTTTGCTGGGGTTATCTTTGGAGTTTTGCCTTTAGAGCTTGTTGAGGTGAGGGAGGAGATTGATAAGCTAAGATACCATTTGGAGTAGGAAAAAGCTGCTAATACTAAGCTGACCAAGGAGATTGACTATTCTAAGAAAGCGCTTTTTGAAGCCTATAAGATGATCAATCGTCGAGATGACAAGTTGAAGAAGGCTCATAGAAGGATTGAAATTCTTGAAAGATGGAGGTCAGAAGCTGAGCGAGACTGTCGTTGGGCTTGTAAAGATATAGACCATATGAGGAGGACACTTGAAGGGAGAAAGAACTCTATGTTTGGGATTCATTCTCCAAGGGGTTCTAATAGGAGGCCGAACAAAAAGTCCAGGATCTCTGATAGAACACACCATGGGGAGGAGACATCTTGGAGGGCCGAAAGTCCTTCAACAAGAGGGGTGCTTATAATTCGAGAAACCTCAGCATCCCAGGTCGAGCTTCGAAAGGTGAGTGAAAGGCTTGATCGATTATATAAAAGTGGGACTAGCATTGTGATTAAAGCTTGTAAATTAGGATTCTCTGCGGGTTTTGAGAGGTGCAAAGAAATGCCTGGGTTCATCTTCCAACGGATGATATTGAGTTTTTGTGGATGGATCCATCAGATAAGAGTTTGAAGGCCATGATAGATTACTATCTCAAAAAATTTGTGAGCTTAATCGATATCCTCATGAGAATAAATAGGGTTGACTCTGCTTCATAGACAAAAGAGGTCGATGTCAAAGAAGGCCACTCTATAGTCAACTATTGAAAGAATTTTGAAAGTTGTATTTTCTCTTTTTCTTCTTGTAAGCCGATGTGGCATTTAAGATTTATGAATTAAATATATTTTTGCCGAAGCGACTTGCTTCTTCTCCCTCCTCCTTGTTATGCTCTAAACTTATATTTTGAATCCCAATCTAAGGTACATTTTGTCATCTTCGAAGCACTTATTAGTGGATTTGAAGGGATTCGAAGAGGATGGAATCGAAACTACCCCTCGCATGGTGATTATTGTCGCATGTCTCTTCGAAGGTGGCACATAGCATGATTTTAGCCATTTGCACCAATTATCATACCAGCGGTGGAGGCTGCATCCAAATAATATTCACCACATGTCTAGATTACATTGATTTATTTTTTTTGCATTTAATGCTATAAAAAGATGAATCATTTAAAAATCCCTCTGATTGGATTCGTATATAGTCTTAGGTGAGACAAAGGGTCAGGCTCTGCTGTCTCTTTTTGTCATCATAGGTTTTTTATTTGTTTGTTTTCTTCTACTTCTTTTTTCACTCTTCTCTTTCGAAGGAATGGCTCACTTCAGAGATTCAGATTTTGTACCAATGACCTTTTAGTCGGAGATGATGGAGAGAGATTTGGTGTTGATTCATAGCCAATTCCATATTCCTCTGAAATTCTAGTTGAAAGTTCCAAAAGTGGAGGAACGTGCTTGCAGCCCTCCCCCAGGTCGGATTAGCATCTGCAAGAAATGCTTCTGGGTTGGGCTTAGATTTTCTCTCCATCCTTTCTTGATCATTCTTTTTCATTTTCTTGAAATATCGCTATGTTTAATTATCCCAAACTCATGGTAACACATCTATGGCTTTACCGCAGCATGTGTTTTGGCTGGGGTTGAACCCAGCATTATACTTCTCCGTTATTATTTTATCTTGAAAAGACATCTTGGATCTCACGAATGATGGTACGTGACTCCTAGGAGTAGAAAGAACACTCCTCCACTGATCCGAGGTGCTCCTTTCTTTGTTTATAGTTAGAAAGGGCACTTTCTATTTGTCTCTCGCTTCTTAGGTGATGAATGGGGATTTGTGGGTTGAGACGAGCCCCAATAGGTCATGTTGAAGGATCCACCACTTGACCAGTGCCTAAGGCAAGATTTGGAGACCTACGTGGTTTCGAGATTCTAGAACTGAAAGAGCTCTTATCGAATAGACTCTATTCAACATGGGCATCAGCCAAGTTGGCCTTGAAGGTGCGTATTAGTTTCTTGCCTTATGATTGTATCTTACTTGGGCTCTAAGATCTGACACTAATGGTTGATATTTTGGATTGCAGGGATGGATCCAAGCTTGCCAAAAGTATTGGGTCTGAAGACCCTTCAAAAGAGAAAGGCAAACCCAACCGACAGTAGATCTGCCCATGCCCGGATTGAGTTTCTTTCTATACTGTTGACCTTTGAGTTAGAAGAACTTGAACCCCACACCACTGATAATTTTGAGATTGTGTGGATTCACATGATTTGGATGCTTTAGTTCCTGATAGGAATGTGATGTTGTCGTTAAGACATCGTGTTTATCAGTTTAATCCGACTTCTTAAAATAATTAAAAATGCGTAGATAGCAGTGAGTTGGATCGAATCCATAGGAAAGATAGTATTTTAGATTTGAAATCTTTAATTTTTAAAAAGAAAAAAAAAATAATTTGAGTTTTGAAATTAAAAGTGAAGTCAGAAGATTAAAAATAAAAATTAAAAAATACAGAAATTTAAACTTGGTACTAAGATCTACTAATTAGATCTTAGCATCTACTTGCAATAAAATAAAAAATAATAATTAAAGTATAAAAATTAAATTACAATAAAAATAAAAAGCAAAAAATTAAAGTGCAAAAATAAAATTTTTATTAATTAAAATTTTAAAATTTAAATACATAAAATTTAAAAAGAATAAAATAGCTTGATCTCTGATCTTGGATCGGGATTAGTAGAAAGATAGTGTAGAAGTCCGGCTCTTCTTCTCGGCACCCGTTGCTTCGAAGCAGCCTTTAACCCATAGCTTAGCTTCACCCTATACCAAAGATTCATCTTGATCAGAGATATTGATTTCTGGAGGCCTGGGATCCTTTTTATAGAGCTAGGAGGGCTGGATATTTATTTCTGAAGGCAATGTGGGACTAATGGCCTTTGTAATCGTCAAAATCTGAATAAAATTTGAAGTAAAATATCTGTAATATGACTTTGGTAAGCTTGGTGAAATCTGGCCATTCAATAAAAATCCAACGGTCCAAAAATTATCAAAATCGGATGCATATCAGCTCAGATCGGGTCGGATCAATTTCTGATTGTTGGATTAGGCTTGAAGGAGGAAATCTGGCCGTAAATCACGCTTTGGGAGTCCTGATCACCATCGAGAGTATTCTGGACCGTCGGATCGAAGCTGGAATCAAGTGCTACCATCCGATGATGATCTGAGTAAAATCGACAATTGGAAAAAATGCTGACTGTCTAATCTTGACCGCAAATAACCACCACCGTACGATCGCACGTTTACTATTCCCATGGACCGCATGGACCGGCTACATCATGCACCGCAACCAATCAGTGCCTTTTATTGATAGATGAAAAGACCAAAATATCCTGTGAGCCATAATGAATTTTCTGTAAATCCTTTAGGGGTCTAGGTCTACCACGTGGCAGGCTCTGATTCGTCGGTTTCTACTGACCTGGCGGTCCACGCCTGGATCATGGACCGATTGATGACTTCATCGACTGAGTCAGCTTTGATGGCTTGGCTTGGCTTGCAGAGCCGACTAAGCCATTTTCTTTTTTATTTAAATTTTATTTATTTTATTCCTTTAAAAATTCATATCTTTTCCATTTTAGCTCCGTTTTATTCAAAATTTATTTCATTATGATAAAAAAAATGAGCTCTTTTCATTGATAATAAAATTTTATTTTTTATTTTTTATTTTTTTTAATTAATTTTTTAATTAATAAAAATATTAATTTCTTAAAAATTATATATAAATTGATTAATAATTTTTAAAAATTAATATAAATTAATTAATAAATTAATACTTTTATTGATAAATTTTTGATGCTTATCACACCCCCCAACTTAAGCTTTGCTCATCCTCGAGTAAAGAAAGAATTTAATTTTAAATACCTTTTAACTTTAGAGTTTCGAATTTTACCTAAGCAATTTTCAAAATGGCTATTGATATTCAGTAGAGCTTAAATGAGATATATTATTGGGGTATTAATACTTATCAATAGAAAAATTAAGTAAAGAATATTAAATTTTTTAGAATTTTTTTTTAAATTATCCCATCTTTATCTCTGATTTGTCTAAACTTTCATATAGGCAAGTGTATTGCTACTTTCATCCTTCATTTATTGATTTTTATTTTTATATTGTCCACTTTTTGATGCGAATATCATTACTTACTTAGGCAACGGGACCCAGTTACTCAGTGAAAAACCAATATTTTTTTTTAACGTTGTACCACTATTGAGTGTCTTAACCCTTTAAGCTTTCTATTTAATCCATGTAGTGAGTCTTGGGCCAATGACTCCCAAATCAGTTGGCTTTAGGGCATTAAGTATAGAATACCCCTCGCACTTACTAGGTCAAATCAAATAGGCTACGAGTTAAGACTAGCTTTACAACGAGCTTCTCTGCCCTTCCCACCTTTTGATGCAAAACTCAATGCTTGCTTAGGCAAAGAGGCCCGGTTACTCAGTGAGAAGTACTTGAAAACTATTTTATTAAAATAAATTTATTATATGAAGAAATGTATAGTTACCCTACACAAGCCTATAAAAAGTAGACTTTTCTTTGATGCTAGTAGAAATAATTAGAAATGCTCTAAGAAAAAACTTTTTATGTTCTAGACTTAACTCTTTATTGAATTTTCTTAATACTTGATTCCTCAATATCTTACAGATTCTCTGATCTGTGTATCATTTTTTTTTTAAAAAAATGCTTAGTTTAATTAGATTCTTAAGCATAATCAGGTATCTAAATACTAAATACTAATTTTTTTGAGGATTCAAAATTTTAAAATTTTTATTTTTATTTTTTCTCTCTTCCAACTTAATCGACATTGTCCTCAATGGAGAAAAAAAAAAAAATAAAGGATGTAATAAAGAACATGGAAGAATACACCTAACTCAGTATATTATTGGTCCAGCACATGCCTTTGAAAATTTGAGCTCTTCCTCCAACTTATTTAAATTATCCTAAAAAGAAAATAAACTAAAAAGATAAATTAGATAAAAACTGAATATTGGGTTACCTTCTAACAAGCGTTAAGTTTACCATCTTCAGCCAGACACAATGCAGCTTACTATCCCATGTCGAATATTGGATTGACAAATTTCAATGGTTTTGGATTGCCAATCTCAGAAAGATGATTTATAATCCCATTATTGATATATTCACTATTAATTTTAGGGATATAATTTATAATTTCATTCTCAGACCTATGTTTATTAAGAATTTTTTCTATTTGTTTTTCTAAAATACTCATGAATGAAGTTTTAGGAGTTAAGTTTGATTCAATGGGTGCTGGAATGGTGACTAAAGGCTGTTTTAATTCTGAAGATAAATTAATATGATCTTGCTTAGATAACTTCATTGATATTTCATTACATGCCTCTTGATTTTTGCAAGAAGAACCGGCTTCTTGGATTGAAGAGAATAGGACATTAGGTTTATAAGTCTCGAGTAAATCATCTATTCTTTTTTTTCCTATTTCTATCTTATTTAAACTAGAACTAGCATCAGTACTAATTTCTGGCTCGGGTACTTCTATGTGGTTAGTCTCAGTACTAACCAGTTCTTCTAAATTTTTATTTTGGCTAGCATCAGTACTAGCCTCTCTCACCTGGTCTTGGTATGGGTCCATAAGAATCCTATGGCTTTTAAGTTCAGGAATTACTTTGGTATTCTTAAATTGGGGATTCTTAGGTGAGACATTAAATTGATAACTTGGTCCAGGTGATTGGTGGACATTAGGTGGATTGTTTGAAATTGGTAGGTTCGGTAATTGATCTAGTTCTCTCCTCATGTTAGACTCAACTAATTATCCAATTTGAGCTTCTAGCTTAGCAATAGATTACTGTTGAGTCAGAATCAATTGTTGAAGTTGGTTAAATCTATCATCGGCTAGATTGGTCTGTTGAGGAGGTGGGTATGAAGGCTGATCATGATGTGGTGGCTGAATAAACTGACTAGGCTGGCCATTATTATAGATATAGTTTTGGTATTGGGGCCTATTTTGATAGTTTTGGATAGGTAAAATTTGTGTTTGAGCCTGAGTCTGTTGGGATGTCCAAGAAAAATTATGGTGGTTGCTCCAATCTAGATTATATGAATTTGAAAATGAGTCATTAATCAATTTGGAGTATCCTTGAGTAGCTTAAACTTATTCTTGGATAAAATATGGAAATTGTGCAGTCATAGGATATTCACTCACATGATGGGTTGGACTAGCATAGATTGAATAAATCTTCTGATAATTAGAAGATGATGTGAATTATGTAGGAGATTGTTGATCTAGGATTAGGAGTTGATATATTTTCTGAGCAAGAAGGTCAACTTTATCTAATTTTTGGACTATTAGATTCAGATTAGTCATTTGATTATTATATTTAATGTGAATCAACTATTCAATTAAGTTCAACTAAATCAAAAAAAGCAATTTTCTACCATGTATGTATTAGTGTAACCCTAATGTATGGTTCAAAAAATTTTTTAGAATATTTTTTATTTTTATTTTATTTTATTATATTTATTATTTTATTTATTAATTTAATTTAATTTAATTATTATTTTTAATATTTTTTAGTTAGTTAAATTTAATTTTTATTTTATTTTATTTTATTTTTATAGGAGAAAGAAGAAGAAAGAAAGAAGAGTTCTAAAGAAGAGGTCCTAAGGAGTCCTAGAACTAAAAAGAGATAAAAGAATTAGGTTTAATTAGATTTAATGTTGGTTAGCAATCAAGTTGGTCAATCAAAATCCTAACTAAGGGTTATCCTAGATCTAGACAGCTCCTAACTGCCAAGGTCACCTTCAAGCCCTCCAAGTATAGGATTAGTTAATCAACTAGCCAGGTAAGTGTAAGATCGGTAGGAGTCCCCCCGTTGCTTGCCTTAGACACCAATTATGCTTGGCTAGGTAAGCAAACGGAACCAATTAGAAACCACCTTCCTTCGGGCCCAATCGTCCTGAACCACTTTCCTAGACACCAATCAAATTAACATATTTTAATCCGATTCAACTCTTAGTGTTCCTTATCCTATTGAGCTCGAGTTCCTAGGGCTGATGTCTAATTGATTTTAAAATTAAAAGCTTAGGTCAATGCAGGATGTTGATTCGTTATTTGTGGGCCAAGGAAGGGTGATCAAATCCCCACCTTATCTTGTTTAATTGGGTGTTGCCCTTAAGTTGATTTAATATGAATATGCATAAAAAATTTTTAATTAAAGGATTCTATGCAATTTAAACTAGATGCATGCAACTAATTGAATTCTGAAAGGCTTACCTTGCTTCTAGCAATCACCAAAAAAAATAAAAATAAAAATAAAAATAAAGATAAAAATAAAACTAATATGATGCATGCTCTAAGCAGTTAAGATTTCTAATCTTATCATGAGATTTTTAATTAGATTTAAATAAATATTTTTTTAAAATTAATTTAAAAATAAAATAAATAAATAAATAAAATAAAAAGAAAAGAGAACTAGGGTTAGGATTGATCTCACTAAGCAAAACTTCTGATTCTTTTTGTTCTTTAATTTTTTTTGCTGCAAAATAATAAAAAAATTAGCAAGCAATATTTATAAAAAAATAAAAATTTATTTATAATTTATTTATAAAAAAATCAAAGAGATCAAAAATTTAATGTCCGTGTTTTCTCCGGTAATGGTGCCAAAAACTTGATAGGAACGCGATGTTGTCATTAAGACACCATGTTTATCAGTTTAATCCAACTTTTTAAAATAATTGAAAATGCGTAGATAGCAGTGAGTCGGATCGAATCCACAGAGAAGGTAGTATTTTAGATTTGAAATCTTTGATTTTTGAAAAGAAAAAGAAAATGATTTATGTTTTGGAATCAAAAGTGAAGTCGGAAGATTAAAAATAAAAATTAAAAGATACAAAAATTTAAACTTGGTACTAAGATCTACTAATTAGATCTTAGCATCTACTAGCAATAAAATAAAAAGTAATAATTAAAGTATAAAAATTAAATTGCAATAAAAATAAAAAGTAAGAAATTAAAGTGCAAAAATAAAATTTTTATTAATTAAAATTTTAAAATTTAAATACATGGAATTTAAAAAGAATAAAATAGCCTGATCTTTGATCTTGGATCGGCATTGGCAAAAAGATGGTGTAGAAGTCCGACTCTTCTTCTTGGCATCCGTTACTTTGAAGCAGCCTTTAACCCATAGCTTAGCTTCGTCCTGTACCAAAGCTTCACCTTGATCGGAGATATTGATTTCTGGAGGCCTGGGATCCTTTTTATAGAGCTAGGAGGGCTGGATATTTATTTTTGAAGGCAATGTGGGACTAATGACCTTTGTAATTATCAAAATTTGAATAAAATTTAAATTAAAATAGCTCTAATATGACTCTGGTAAGCCTGGTGAAATCTAGCCATTCAATAGAAATTCAACGATCCAAAAATTATCAAAATCAGATGCATATCAGCCCAGATCGGGTTGGATCAATTTCTGACTGTTGGATTGCGCTTGATGGAGGAAATTTGGTCGTAAATCACACTTTGGGAGTCCTGATCACCATTGGGAGCATTCTGGACCATCGGATCGAAGCTGGAATCAAGCGCTGCCGTTCGATGATGATCTGAGTGAAATCGGCAATCAAAAAAAATGCTGACCGTCTGATCTTGACCGCAAACAACCACCACCACACGATTGTGCGTTTACTGTTCCTATGGATCGCGTGGACCAGCTACATCATGCACCGCAATAATCAGTGCCTTTTATTGACAGATGAAAAGACCAAAATGCCCTATGAGCCACGATGAATTTCCTGTAAACCCTTTAGGGGTCTAGGTCTACCACATGGTAGGCTCTGATTCATTGGTTTCTGCTAAGCTGGCGGTCCATGCCTGGATCATAGACCGACTGATGGCTTCATCGGTTGAGTCGGCTTTGATGGCTTGGTGGCTTAGCTTGCGGAGCCGACTGAGCCGTTTTCTTTTTTATTTAAATTTTATTTATTTTATTTTTTTAAAAATTTATATCTTTTTCGTTTTAGCTCCGTTTTACTTAAAATTTATTTCATTATGATAAAAAAATGAGCTCTTTCCATTGATAATAAAATTTTATTTTTTAATTTTTATTATTTTTTAATTAATTTTTTAATTAATAAAAATATGAATTTCTTAAAAATTATATATAAATTGATTAATAATTTTTAAAAATTAATATAAATTAATTAATAAATTAATACTTTTATTGATGAATTTATGATGCTTATCAGTTCCTGAGGAGGGTTAGAAGAGTCCAGCTGAATGCTTATTCAGCGAAGTTATTTTGAGTCTACCGACATTTGATGTCTTTGATCTCTTTCTAAAGGAAGAGCCAACTGAGGCTACTGAAACTTCCAAGATTGCACTAGCCAGATTAACACTTAAGGCATTGACTCTAAAAGATTACAATCTGACATGTAAGGCTTTCTCTGACTTTCTCTATTCAGCTGATGTGACTAAGTTGTTGACCAGGCCTCTCAAGATAATGAGGTGAAAGGCCCTGGATTGTTTTATCCGGATAAGTTTGAGTCCAAGGTGTGCAAGCTTTAGAGATCCATTTATGGATTGAAGTAGACATCTCGGAGTTGGAACATGCATTTTAATAAAGTGATCAAAATGTATGGCTTCATTAAGAATGGAGAAGAACCTTGCATTTATAAATGGATAAATGGTCTAGCAGTGGTATTCCTTATTTTGTACGTGGATGACATTCTCTTAATCGAAAATGACATCCCCACACTACAAGAAATAAAAGTCTGGTTATCATCACAGTTCTCCATGAAGGACTTGGATGAAGCATCCTACATCCTAGGGATGAAGATCCATAGGAATAAATTTAAAAGGATGCTTGGTATATCCTAGTCCACGTACATAGAAACTATGCTGAAGAGATTTAGCATGGAGAATTCTAAAAAGGGCTATCTCCCGATAGGCCATGGAATTTCTCTCTCTAAGAAGGATTGTCCGACAACTCCTGAAGAGAGAGAGCGCATGAGTAGAATTTTATATGCTTCGATAGTGGGGTCTATTATGTATGCAATGACATGTACGAGACCAGACGTGGCATACTCACTAGGAGTAGTGAGTAGATACTAGTCTGATCCTAAAGAAAATCACTAAAAGGTGGTTAAAATCATCCTTAAGTATTTGAGAAATACTAAGGATCAATAGTTGGTTTATGGTGAGTTAGATCTAAAGCTTGTAGGATTTACAGACTCCAGCTTTCAATCTAACCATGATGACAGTAAAAGTATGTCGGGGTATATCTTTACTCTAAATGGTGGAGCCATTTGCTGAAAAAGTTTCAAGCAGCATATAGTGACTGACTCTATTTGTGAAGCAGAGTATATGGCAGCATCAGATGCAACAAAGAAAACTGTATGGCTGAGGAAGTTTATCACCGAGCTTAGAGTAGCACCCTCCATTGATGGTTCAATCCCGCTCTACTGTGACAGCACTGTCGCCATAGCTCAAATAAAGGAACCGAAGGCACACCAACGGACAAAGCATATTCTGCACTGCTTTGATTTGGTCCATGAGATCGTGGTGACGTCGACCTTCAAAAGATCGATGAAAAGAAGAACCTAGCCGACCCCTTCATTAAAGCCCTAGCAATCAAGGAGTTTGATAACCATAAGTCAAAGATGGGTATTAGATACAGTACCGAGTAGCTTTAGGATAAGTGGGAGTTGTTGAAAATTATGTCCCAAAGCTAATCGTCAGCCTGTTGATGGTTGAGCTATTTTATAATTATAATTAATTTATTAATTAATAAAAATATTTTGGCATCTTTTTTATCATAAGTTTACATCTTCTAATGAATTTCATTGTTGTGATGTAGTCCTTAGGATTTTTTAGTTTCAAAAAAGAGAAGATTTATCGGTTAGTCCTTAAATGAGTTCATGATCAAATGATAGACTGTTAATTAGGATAATAGCATCTATCGAGCATAGATCGCTATATGCCATATAGGTTGGTTATCCTCTTAACCAAGGAGTATGGAGACACTGGTATGGCATACAGATTTGATGTATGGGTACATCATCATTGAATGTGACCAACTCTAGAGCATTCTGCTATCGAAAATGTCTCTGATGAGATATAGGTATAAGTATCCCTTAGACCTGAGATTATCTCAGTGACTTGCAAGCAACTCACTATGCTTTGGTACCGGACTAATTGAATTTTTAATTCAGTAATAGAAGACTTCTGGGCACAGTCAAGTACTTACAAAGTTGGAGTGTGATCAAGATGGAATTGACCACTCCAAAAGTTGGAGAAGAATGTATCACTATATTTCAATATAGCAAAATCTTGGTCAGGATAATCCATCAGATGGATTTGATATTTTGAAATATAATGTGGACAACCTGATCAGAGTTGATAGTTGAACTTTGAGGTATCCTACGAGCATTGTGGTTAAGGGTATGAATTATATGAAAACTATATCCGCATGGGTTCTAAGGATGGTGTTTTACACCTTTGACTTATCCGACCGTCGGATATCATTGCTAGATGGTTACTTTGATTGATATAAAAATTTATTTTTATGCTACCGACTTAGGTTTGGACCTATGAGGTCACACACATTAGAGCTTATGATCTGATCGGATTGTTGATCAATGATTAAAAATCATTCTAGGGTTAAATAATCAATATGATTAGTATTTAACCTAGTATAAGTATTATAGGAGGATCGATTAGCAATTAGATTATTAATTGGCTTAATTTGATTAAGCCAATAGGTTGAGATTAAGTCTAATTAAATATAATTTAATTAGATTTAGTTTGGACTTGATTGGATCAAGTCTAATTGGTTTATTGGATAAGCCAAGTTCAAGGAAGAACTAGTCCTAGTCTAATTAGGACTCAAATTAATCCAATTTTTTAATTTGATTAGAAAATAAATTAGAATTAAATCTAATTTAATATAATTTAATTAAGTTCTTAAATGGATTAAGGTCTTATTTAATTGGGTTGTTTTAATCTTGATTTTATTTGGTTAAAAGATCTTGTTTGACCAAGTC
Organism: Cocos nucifera; assembly: GCA_006176705.1. NCBI lineage: Eukaryota > Viridiplantae > Streptophyta > Magnoliopsida > Arecales > Arecaceae > Cocos > Cocos nucifera. The sequence continues at coordinate 32,277 of QRFJ01006978.1, forward strand.
AAAATTGGTGTCCTGGTGTGATTAGGACTCCCTATCACTTGCGCCACTTAATCCTCATTCCCTATGCCCTTTTGTTTTATTTCTTATGTAAAAATTCTCCATTCCCATAGCTTCTCACACCCTCTTTCTCTTCTTCTTTTCTCATAAGGCAATTTGTTGGAAGACCAAGTCAAAAGAGGAGTTTGTTTTGCTTAGGATTCTATAAGACAGAATCCTTGTTAACCAAAACACCTTTCCTTGAGTGCCGCCCCCTCTTTTAATTAATTCTTCTCTAATTTTATAAAAATAATATCCTTTTTTGTGCACCCTTCCTTGCTGGTCCATGCCAATAATTGTGGAGGAGGCGCCCAATCCATGCTTGGATATTCCTTGTCTAGGATTTTGATCTAATTTAGACTCTTCTTTTTCTCTATCTATTGGATAAATTTATTCTAATGCTTTTATAAAATATAGAGCTTTAGAAGTGATTTGGGGTATGCAAAAATCAAAGGAAGAGGGTCCTTGGGCATGGGGGTTCCATAGGCATCAAACTAGATGTCTAGGTGAGAGAAAAGAGAAGAAGAAGAGGGTCTTCTTCTAGGGCTATTTTATTTTCAATCTCTCCTCTCTTTTTTTGAGTTTTTCTAAGAGAGTCTCAGATCCATAAACTCTCATCTTCCTACTCATATTTTGGAGAGTTCAAATTTTAAAGAAGAAAACATCGAATTGACCGTCGAAGAAGGATCAGCACTGTACTAGCATGCTGTGCTGATTTTCTATATCGGACTTCAGATCAGAGATCGTAGGCTCATGTGGACGACTCCTAGAGGCCGGATGCATGTGCAACTTATGACATCATCCTCAAGTCTGGATCAGTAAGTTAGAATGTCTAACTTGCTTAGGTAATAGATATGATCTATAAACTTCATATCTGCATTTGATGTAGTGTAGATCTAGATTGATTTGATCAACCCTTTACTTTCTTATTTGATTTTAATTTTTAATTTAATATCATTCTTTGATCATGTAATAGATCTAAGATTTAGGTATTTACATATTTATTTAAATAAATATTTAATTTATTTAAGTCTTTCGCTGCATGATCTTGAAAAAAATTTAAGATCTACTCATAAAACCCTAGATCTAGTTCTTTTATCAGAATCCTAAGGTGTATGTTGGCTATAGTATATTCATTATAGAAATTAGATCGTACTAATAGAGGATCTATCAACCTCGATAGAAGAGTAGTCCTATAATAATCATGAGATCGTGTCCTTAAGTCCATGGCCATAGCATTGTGAATTAATAGAAAGGAGTTTCTACTAAGATTTCACATAGAACTTGAATTGAATGATTTATTTATATTAAGGCGTGCTAATCTATAGCTTTGGCAAGTGCACCAGTCGATTAAGTAATAAAGTAAATGAGTAGAGTATCATCCCTAGAGGATTGAAAAATAAGTACCGAAAAGCTCTTTCCTATGCTTTATTTAGAAGACCGATTTATAAGAATAAGAAATTAAAGAATAAAATAAAAAAATAATTAAAAATTTTAAGAAAATAGAGAGAGTGTAATTATTAGAGTTTTAAACTTAAAAGTAATGTATTACTAAGACAATCGGTTCATCAACTCAGTCAATACAATATTCAGGTTATTAGATTAATTTTATTTCATGTGATGGTGGAGTCTCCTAATTTATTCACTATTCTTTGGTCCAGGCATAGCAAAACTATCAATATTTATTAATTACCCTTTGGTCCAGATGTAATTTAAATAAATATTAATGTATTAAATTTTGTGAAACCCTCTAATTAAAATACGCTGCATCCAAAGTGCACTAAAATTCCTGCATGCATATGAATTCTAATTTAATTCATAATATAAGGTATATAATCAAGAAGCAATAACATAGATGTACTTGGTCCATAACATCTATGTTCATCAGGTCAATTAGAAGATGGCTAGTAATCTAAAAGCATTAAGATCAGATTTATATATTTTTTATGAATAAAATTTAAAATTAAAAATAAATCATACTGAATATTGCATCAAAAGAGTGGCTACACCTTAGCCTTAGTAAAAGAAAATTTAGTTCATGATAACAAGTTCAAAAATAGTAAATAAAATAAAAAATATAAAAAAATTAGACTGTTTAATTGCTGAAATTGATTGTCCGTTGCTCTGGGTATGGAGAACTTGGTGAAGAAGAAAAGAAGCTCCTTGATCAATGTTCTGATTGTCGGAAGAAGAAAAAAAATAAAAATCCTTTCTTTTCTCTAAAAAATCTCTCTTCTCTTTCTACCTCTCTCCTCTCTTTCTCTTCTTTTTTTTTTTTTAACTATCTCCCCCTCTCTCTTTTTTTCTTTTCTTCGACAACAGACCTTTTTATAGGCTGAGAGGTGGATTTTTCACCAAAATTCTATTGAAAATTAGGTTTAGAACTCTTAAAACAACTCAAAAAGAATCCTGGATCAATTCTAACCATTGAATGTTGATCAAACAGTACAAAAATCACTCAAAAATTATCTTAAAATCCCAAATCAAGTCGGATTTTATTTGGACCATTGGATCAGCCTTGAAGATCAAATCTGGGCCATCAGATCGTGCATAGAAAAGCTTCTGATCTTTAGTTTTAAGTCAGGATGAATCTCAATCGTTGTATATTGACCGGGAGTTATGGATGCCGTTCGTCAGTGCATGCATTTCGACCGTTCGATCAAATCCTAATGAAAGGTGTCCGTTGGACCAAACAAAATTTCCAAATTGCCCTTTGTAGACTATGCGCGAGCTCGGTGTTGCATGGGCCATCGCATTCTTCAGCCAATTGGAGCATGCTTCTCCATGTCAAATCTCTAAAATATCTTCCAAATGGTCCACCATGCACTATAAAAAATGCTGACATCAACGTTGCATCAGCGGGTTGGTCTGCTGGGTGTGGTCTGATCGGACGGTCTGTTGAGCCAATTTTTCTGAATCGGTTTGAACCGGACTGGCTTTTTTTTTTTTTGAAATTCAATTTCGGACACATTTGAAGTCCATTTTGTCTAAAATTTATTTCATCTGAACCAAAAAAATAAGATCTTCATATTGGTGGCCTTCTTTCCTATATAAAATTAATAAAAGTATCAATTTCTAAAAATAGTAGATTAATTTATTTTATAATTTAATACTTTTATTAGTATATTTTTACCACTTATCACACCCCCTAACTTAGTTATTGCTAGTTCCTTAGCAATATTTTATTTAATACCATGTTTCAATAAGATTATCCATTAAAAAGATAAAATCTAAGACTAAAGGTCAAAAAGTTTAGAAAATACCGCTAATTAAGCATTGAGCTTTAGAAGAAAAATTTTCAGTCAATACAATTAAAAACTTTCTTGGAGTATATCAAAGATCTATAGCACTTATATTCGTGATGACTAACTTTAGCATTTCAGTGTTAAATTAAAAGAACAAAAGTATCCTCTCTTATCACCTATTTTGGTCAATTTTCTATATATTCTCAATTTTATACTCATGAATTAAGGTAGCTTTCATACTGCCCTTTTTTTTTTTTTTTGCTATGCTGAGCATCCTGGCCTTCCCTTCATCATTTTACGTGAATTTTCACACTTGACCTAGGTGCAGAGATCCAATTACTAGGCTTTGGGCAATCCACATATACTCTATCTTTTGTACTTTATTTTTAGACAGGTAGCTCTTTCCTTAAATTCAAGTTTCTTTGATTAGAATGTATATTAATTATTAATTTTTCATGATAATTGAATCATCAGTTGGCCTTATAATCAATACCTACTTTACCTTGTTAGTGTGCATGTACAATTAGAAGTGCTAATAGTCTTTTAATGACCTAAGTAGGCTGCTAAAAGTCGACCAACTAATCTACTTCTTTAACTCATTATATTCATTAGCAAATAATTTTATCTTTTATCACTTATCCAGTCTATCTTGCTCAAGATTTTCTTTTTGACACATGATTTTTTTTTTAACTCATTCTACATTGTCTTAAAGAAAAAAAAAAATAAAGGATGTAATAAAGGATAGGAAGGAATACACCTGATTTGGTTCAGTTTGGTTCTTTGGAGCTTTGAAATTTTGCTTGAGCTTTCATTGATTTTTTTCTGCAAAATTGAAAAAACACACCAAAATAGTAAAAGAGTAATAATAAATTACTAAAAAATAAAATAAAAAAAATGATCAAAACTAAAAAGTAAAGAAACAACCTATCTAGTAGTTCTGATTTATAGTCTTCAGCTTGACTTTTTTTGAGTTCTGAGTTGAATCAATCTGGTGCCACTTTGATTGGAATACTTTCATATTTGGTCGAGCCCTCTTTCAATTGGACATTGCTAGCTTTCATACTTTCAAACCTATTTTCTATAGAATTCTCATATACTAAATTATCAATAATATCAATTAGAAAACAAGTTTGATTATCATTAGGATGTTTAGTATCTTTGAAAATATTAAAAATAACTTGTTCATCCTGGATTCTAAGAATTAATTATTTTTGTTGAACATCTATTAAAGCTCTTCCAGTAGCTAAAAAGGGTCTCCCTAAAATAAGGGATACATCATAATCTTTTTTTATATCAAGAATAATAAAATCAATAGAGAAAATAAACTTGTTTACCTTTACCAAGACATCCTCCACTATACCTCTTGGATATTTGATGGATCTATCTGCTAATTGAAGAGTAATAGTGGTAGGCTTCGATTCTCCTAGACCCAACTTTCTAAAAATAGAAAAAGGCATGAGATTAATACTTGCTTCTAAATCACATAAAACTTTATTAAAACTACAATCACCAATAATGCAAGGGATAGTAAAACTCCCTAAATCTTTTAGCTTCTATGATAATTTATTTTAAAGTATTGCTGAGCATTCTTCATTCAAATTTATTCTCTCATGCTCCTTCAGCTTTTTCTTATTTGTTAGAATTTTTTTGAGAAACTTGGCATACCTAGGCATTTGAGTGATAGCATCTACAAAAGAAATATTAATATGTAAATTCTTTAATATTTTGAAAAAGTTAGAAAATTTTTTATCTGGATGCTATATTTGTCTCTCTGAAAATAGTAGTGGCGGCACATAGGGCTTCACATTTGGGTCGGCAAACTATATACTTGGAGACTATCCATCTGCTGGTTATTTTGATGACTGACAATTTTTAGTTGATGGTTCCTTATTTGTAGTTACTCTTCAGTCTCTTTCTTCTGATGTGGCTCCTCCAGCTTTGTACCACTTCTTAGGATGATAGCATTGACTTGCTCCCTTGGATTGATCTTCGTATTGCTAGACAAGAATCCTTAAGGTCTCTCGAAGATTATCTTAGCTATTTGACCTATTTGCATCTCCAAGTTTCGAATGCTGCTGCTTGGTCCTGTCTAAGTTTGGCTTCTAAATTTTTTATAGTTGCTTCTTGGTTTTGCATAAATTTGACCATCAGCTCTTGCATGTTGGACTTCTTTTCAGGTACTTGGAATCTCGGGGGTGGCTGTTGTGCTGCATTTTGATTACTCCACAAGAAATTTGGGTGCTGCCTCCATCCTTGATTGTATGTGTTGGAGTAGGGATTATTTTGTTGTGGCCTGAAAAAATTACCAACATAATTAGCTGTATCAGTTGTTTTAGCAAAAGGATTACCTATCTGGCAATTGCTCGTATCGTGTCCTCCTCCACACAGGTCACAGGTGATGCTCTAAATATGCATAGCTGTTCCTTTCAAGTTGTTGACTTTGGCTTTAAGGACTGCAATTTCTGCTAGTAAGGTTGGCACACAATCTACTCCTTGCATAGCTGCTAGTCTTTTTGGCATCATGCATTCTGTCTGCCATTGATAGCTATTTGATGCCATCTCATCAATTAGATTGAAGACTTCTTTCTTTATTTTTTGATTAATTTTTCCTCCTGCTACTGCATCAATCATAGAATGATTAGTAGGAGATAAACCATTATAGAAAGTTTGTACCTAAAGCCATACGAGTTGTTGATGATGTGGACATCTCCTCAGCAATTCCTTGAAATGCTTCCAAGCTTCATATAGTGTCTTCATGTCCATCTGCATGAAAGAAGTGATATTGTTGCGCATCTTGGCAGTCTTGGAAGGTGAAAAGTACTTGGCTAAGAAATTTTGGGCTAGGACATCCCAAGTTGTGATAGAACCTACAGGAAGAGAATGAAGCCGACTTTTAGCTTTATCCCGTAAAGAGAAAGAAAATAACCTTAATCTAATAGCATCATTCGACACCCTATTAATTTTAAAAGTATCACAAAGTTCAAGAAAGTTAGAAATATGGGCATTTGGATCATCATGCACGTGTCCATTGAATTTGACAGTTGATTGAATCATCTAGATCATCGTTGATTTTATTTCGAAGTTGTTTGCTCGTACAGACGGTCTCCTGATGCTCAAAGTTGCATCAGCTATAGATGGTGTGATATAATCATTTAATGGATGATGTACTGGTCGAATAGCTTCATGCTGTCCTTCGATCGCCATATTCAATCCTAGATTGATGTCGTTAGGATCTTCAGCTGCCATGTTTCTTTCTTATTGTAGTGTTCTAATGGTCCTTTCAATTTCTGGATCTAAAGATAGTAAGTTACTATGTCCAGTACGTGTCATGCACTGAATAATTTTTTTTAAAAAAAATAAAATAATAATAAAAATTTAAAATAAAATTCTAAAGTAAAGCTAGGATCAAAATTTTAATATTATTTTAGACATAATCCTTGGCAACGGTGCCAAAAACTTGATGCGTGCTAATCTATAGCTTTGGCAAGTGTACCAGTTAATCAAGTAATAAAGTAAATGAGTAGAGTATGGTCGCTAGAGGATTGAAAAATAAGTACTGAAAAGTTCTTTCTTATGCTTTATTTAGAAGATTGATTTATGAGAATAAGAAATTAAAGAATAAAATAAAAAAATAATTAAAAATTTTAAAGAAATAGAGAGAGTATAATTATTAGGGTTTTAAACTTAAGAGCAATGTATTACTAAGGAAATCGATTCACCAACTCAGTCAATACAATATTCAAGTTATTAGATTAATTTTATTTCATATGACGGTGGAGTCTCCTAATTTATTCACTACCCTTTGGTCCAGGCATAGTAAAACTATCAATATTTATTAATTACCCTTTGGTCCAGGTGTAATTTAAATAAATATTAATATATTAAATTTTATAAAACTCTCTAATTACAATATGCTGCGTCTAAAGCGCACTAAGATTCCCCCATGCATATGAATTCTAATTTGATTCATAATATAAGATATATAATCAAGAAGCAATAGCATAGATGTACTTGGTCCGTAACATCTATGTTCATCAGATCAATTAGAAGATGGCTAATAATCTAAAAGCATTAAGATCAGATTTATATACTCCTCATGAATAAAATTTAAAATTTAAAATAAATCATATTGAATATTGCATCAAAAGACTGGCTACACCTTAGCCTTAGTGAAAGAAAATTTAGTTCATGATAACAAGTTCAAAAACAGCAAATAAAATAAAAAGCATAAAGAAATTGGACTGTTTGATTGCTGAAATTGATTGTTCGTCGCTCTTGGTGTGGAGAACTTGGTGAAGAAGAAAAGAAGCTTCTTGATCAATGTTCTGATTGTCGGAAGAAGAAAAAAATTAAAAACCTTTCCTTTTCTCTCAAAAATCTCTCTTCTCTTTCTACCTCTCTCCTCTCTTTCTCTTCTTTTTCTTTTTTTTCTTTTTACTATCTCCCCCTCTCTCTTTTTTCTTTTCTTCAGCAATAGACCTTTTTATAGGCTAAGAGGTGGATTTTCCACCAAAATTCTATTGAAAATTAGATTTAAAACTCTCAAAACAACTCAAAAAGAATCCTGGATCAATTCTAACCGTTGAATGTTGATCAAATGGTCCAAAAATCACTCAAAAATCATCTTAAAATTCTAAATCAAGTCGGATTTCATTTGGACCGTCGGATCAGCCTTGAAGATCAAATTTGGGCCATTAGATCATGCACAGGAAAGCTTTTGATCTTTAGTTTAAAGTTGGGATGAATCTCAATCGGGAGCTATGGATGTCGTTCGTTAGCGCTTGCGTTTCGACTGTCCAATCAAATCCCAGTGAAAGGCACCCATCGGATCAGATAAAATTTCTAAATTATCCTCTATAGACCATGCACGAGCTCGATGTTGCATGGACCACCGCATTCTTTAGCCAATTGAATCACGCTTCTCCATGTGAAATCCCCAAAATGCACTCCAAACGGTCCATCGTGCGCCGCAAAAAATGCTGACGTCAGCTTGGCGTCAGTGTTGCATCAGCGGGTCGGTCTGCTGAGTGCAATCGAACTGAACAATATGTTGAGCCAATTTTTCTGAACCAGTTTGAATCGGATCGACTTTTTTTTTTTGAAATTCAATTTTTGGCTTGTTTGAAGTCCGTTTTGCCTAAAATTTATTTCATCTAAACCAGAAAAATAAGATCTTCATATTGATGGCTTTCTTTCCTACATAAGATTAATAAAAGTATCAATTTCTAAAAAAGTAGATTAATTTATTTTATAATTTAATACTTTTATTAGTATATTTTTACCACTTATCACATATAACGGGTGTTGGGTTTGACGAGTTCACCTTAACCTTAATCCTATCAAGACTCATGATAGAGAAACCCAATGATATAGGTAGCTGCATCGAGAGGTTCGTACTCAATTTTGATGGATTGCCACCATATACTGTTAGGTATCACTAATAGATTTTGAGATTAATTAGAATTATCTTGATGATCAATGATGCTAATTAGATGAATCAAAAGAGTTCTGATCCATCGAAAAATATTTCAATGATGTCGACGATGGAGATCGCAATATGTTCCATTACTATACAGAATTGAACCTAACTGGATCACACCAATAAATGTGTGGAACTAAATATCATCAACTGGACTAACCTAGTTTGATTGATTTGGATTTAATCCAACCAGGTTTAAGAAAATCATGCTAGCACATGATTAAGCCTGACTTTTTCTTTTTGTTGTCTTTCTAGTTCATCTCAATTGAGTCAAATTAGATTTGGCTCACTCGAGAACCCTGTATGGATTTTGTTGGGTGTAAACCCTTTCCTACTAAAGTCTAATAGGATGTCGAGCCTTGAGGTGACTTCATCCGATGAAGACGACCATGCCTAACTCTAATGATTGAAGAGTTTTTGCTTAGTCACCAAGATTGCGGTCCTCCAACCTAAATTTATCAGCCAATCTTCTTCACTCTGATTCCTAGCTCCTTCGGATAGTTTCAGAACCTACAGGACATTGTAAATTTTGCCCAGATGAATTTGAATGATGATGTCATCCCTTAGATAGCTGAGTAAGGGGCCTTATTATGGTCTGGTCTGGCCGACCTTGATGCTACTTGAACCTTTTCCTGAATAAAAATCCAACCAAGATTTTTGACCTTGGATCGATGCCGGATCAACAAAACTTCTCTCCGGACGAACTCCTGCAATCTATGAAGAGTGGTAGGCCTCTGAATTCCTACACCAAGGACTCTGAATACATAAGCAAAAGGACCTCATCTCCTTTTATTAACCTTTGGATGCCCTTGAAAGTAGCTGAGCTTCAAAGCAATGGATAGGTTACGATAGTTTGTAGGTCATCCACCCATGACAACCTCCTGCCAGATTCTCACTGGCCGATCTCCTCTTAATTGCTAGGCAGATTCTCTCCAAGCAGACCTCCTTCTGCTCCATCCAGACAAGATTCACTAATTGACCTCCTTCCGATCAATCTTTTTTTGGATACTAGATAAGCTCCCATCAGCTGACCTTCTTCCAATCGATCTCCTCCTAGAAGCCTATTGATTTTCTTCTTATCGACCCCTGTCTACCTGAACTTCTTGCATCAGCTGGGAGGACTTCATCGCTTATGTATACTCTGCCAGTAGACCTTCATCTAGATTCCTTCAGCAAAATCTATTGCCAGATTTCTCCACCAGTCAAGCTCCTTCCGGACTCTCCCAGCTGCTGGACTTTCCCTACAATTAGGCTTCTTCAAGGCTCTCTTCTCCTTCTCGACACTCTACTATATTCTTCCCTGAGCACTCCATTTCTATTTATCGAAAGAGCTGACTTGATTGTCGGAGGATCTTATTGGAGCCACCACCCCCGACTTCGATTGAAACTTTTTTTGTAGGTCACCGATGATGACCTCCTCCTCTCCGACTCCAGCATAGATTTCAGCATCAACCAGATTTTGCACCAACAGAATTGACACTAGAGAAAGGGCAGCTCTTTCTCTTGAGGTTTCCTTATTCTTAAAGGAGTACTCAGTAGGGACCTCTCTTCTTCTCCCTCAGAGTTCTTCTCCAGCTAATCTTATGAGGATGCCTCCTAGGAAGGCCTCGACTCAGTGGTCAACCACCTCCATGACTAGATCTCATCCAGATCTGCTTGCCCCTATCTCATCCCCAACATCTCAAGTTTCGTCGATAGCAATGGTGGGCGCAGAGCAATTTAACCTGCTGGTCCAGCAGGTTAGGGGCCTCACTGAAGCAGTGCAGGCCATGCAACAGCAATGACCTTCGATGCCAATCTGGTTGGAGCAGGCTTTCCCAGAATCCCAAAATCCAGTCTGGGGATGATCGACTTGGGCGAGTTAGTCGGTAACTTCTGAAAAAGAGAAGCAGAGGGTAGAGAGCCCCTGCTCCGATCATGATTCAACCCCTAAGGGGACTTTGCCTCCATTCAACCAGAAGACTTTAGAGATCCACGATCGTGAGGATATCTGGACCAAAAACTATAAGAAATAAACTAGCGGATTGAGAAACTCTACCATGCTTCCTCCTCTCATGGTAATGATATCTGCACCGACTCTCCTTTCTCTCATCAAATCATGCAATAATAGATCTCACCGAACTTCAAACTTCCTCAGTTCAAAAGCTACGATGGGACTACTGATCCAGTTGACCACTTGGAGGCCTTTCGGACCATGATGCTGCTCCATGGCATGTCAGATGCCATCTTGTGTCGGGCTTTTTCATCAACCCTGAAGAGAGCAGTGAGGAATTGGTACTCAGCTCTCAAGTTGGGTACTATCTTTTTCTTCGATCAGATGAGCCATCGGTTTGCAGCTCATTTTGTATGCAATCGACATCCTCGATGAGACTCGGACTCCCTCATCAACATCAAGTAGAAGAAGGGGGAATCCATATAGGCCTATGTCACCTGTTTCAATGCTGCTACACTGGAGGTCCGAAACTTGGATCAATCTATTGCAATGGCCATATTGAAGGACGGCCTTCAGAAGAATGATCTGCTATTCTCTCTGGATAAGAAGTATCCTAAAAATTTTACTGATATGCTGGCTCGGGCTGAAGGTTATGCCCAAGTAGAAGAGGCCTTCATGGCCAAGGATAGTGAAGCCATTAAAGAGCGGCGAGTGGGTGAATTAAGTATTCTCGCTACTGATGAAAAGCTGAGTGAAGCTCGACCCTACTTTCAAACTTCTCTCGAGCGCAAGTGATCCCGAACTCCTGCTCGAACTCGAAGGCAAAGAAGCCTGGATAGAAGGGCACGGTGGAGCTCCCCCCTCAGAAGGTTCCACAATTATGCTCTCCTCAATGCTCCAAAAATTCATGTGCTGATGGAAATCAAGGAGCAGCTACCGAGGCTAGAGAGGATGCACACTCATCCTGGCAAATGCAATCCCAATAAATACTATCTTTACCATCGTGACCACGGTCATGATATCGAGGAATGCATTCAACTCTAAGATGAGATCGAGCAGCTCATTAGGAGAGGCAGGCTTAGTTGATTCCTATGACATCAGTTTGAAGGATAGGAAGATTGGCTAAGGGTGTTGCCACAACCAAAGCTGCCAAGGAGAGAGGAGCAACAAGAAGATCAACCCTCGCTTGGCATCATCAACACCATGTTTGGTGGACTTCGATGAGGGAAGGCTAGTGGATCAATGGAGCTCGCAAAAAGGTGGAGAACTGAGGAGCCCATGGCTTTCACTAATGAGGATGCCCAAGGAGTTTAGTTCTCGCACAAGATGCGGTTGTAATTTCTTTAAACATTGCTGATTACGATTTATGCTACATTCTGGTAGAAAATGGAAGCTCTACTGATGTTTTGATGCTTTCTCTAAAATGTCCATACCCAATGACTACCTGGAACTTTTGAACTCTCCATTAGTGGGCTTCACTGGTGATGCGGTGCTAGTTGAAGGAACAATAACACTGATTGTGGCTGCAGGGCAATACCCAAAGTGAGCCAAAGCACAGGTCAACTTTCTAGTTATGAAAGCTCCATCAGCCTACAACATAATTCTCGATCGACCTAGCCTAAATGCATTTCGGGCTATGGTGTCGACCTACTATCTAAAAATGAAGTTCTCAATGAGTTGCAAAATTGGAGAGGTTAGAGAAGATTAGGTTTTGGCAAGGCACTGCTACTTCATCGCTTTGCAAAATAATAGGCAACCCGACCCTTACCCGATTGATGGTTTGGATGTTCGTGACGACCTTACTGAAGAGTGGGGTGAACCCATGGAAGACCTTGTAGCTGTCCCTTTGAATGACGAAAATGCAGAACACACAGTGTAGATTGGCTCCAACCTAGGGGATGAAGTTTGGGAGCAGCTCATCGCCTTCCTATGGAAGAATGCCGACATCTTTGCTTGGGTCCCAATAGATATGCCAGGGATTGATGCCGAGGTCATAGAACATCGGCTAGCTGTTGATCCTAAATATAGGCTGATTAAAAAAAAAATTTGGGGCCATGCACCAAAAAGGCAGAAGACGATAGCGAAAGAAGTGGATAAACTTCTCAAAGCTGGATTCATCCAAGAAGTCCACTATCCAAGTTGGATTTCTAATGTGGTCCTAGTCAACAAGGCCAATGAAAAATGAAGAATGTGTATCGACTGCAAGAAGCTAAACAATGCCTATTCAAAGGATAGCTACCCCCTATCCAGAATTGATCAACTAGTGGATGCAACCTTGGGCCATGAGCTCCTCACCTTTATGGATGCATTTTTTGGCTACAATCAAATTCAGATGGCACCAGAGGATGAGGAGAAAACTGCTTTTATTACAGATCATGATTTTTATTGTTATAGGATCATATCCTTCGAGCTTAAAAATGTAGGCACAACCTACCAATGCCTGATCGATAAGATCTTCAAAGAGCAGATCGACCACAATATGAAAGTCTACGTGGATAATATGCTTGTTAAGAGCCAGACCTCATCTAATTATATCACCGACTTTGAAGAGACCTTCAACATCCTTCGAAGATATAAGATGAAGCTGCACTCGATTAAATGAGCCTTCGAAGTGACCTCAAGAAAATTCTTGGGGTACATGGTCTCAAGACGAGAGATCGAGGCTAATTCGGAGAAGATCCGAGCCATCCAAGAGATGACCACCTCAAAATCAATAAAAAAAATTCAACACCTGATTGGAAAGGTGGCATCCTTAAATCGCTTTATCTCGAAGTCAGTCGAGTAATGTATGCTCTTCTTCTAGGTCCTCAAGCAATCGAAGAACTTTCACTGGACGATAGAGTGCTAACAAGCAATCGAAGAACTCAAGAGCTCCCTCGATTCGTCCCCACTATTGGCAAAGCCTGAGCTTAGAGAAGAATTCTTTTTGTACCTAGTGATCTCTCCTGCAGCCCTAGTAGCAGTCCTGATCAAGGAAGAGGCAAAAGTGCAATGACCTATCTATTACATGAGTCAAGTCTTGAGAGATGCGGAGACTAGGTATACTAAATTGGAAAAATTAACTTACGCTTTTCTGATTGTAGCCAAGAGACTTTGACCCTACTTCCAGCGGCATACCATAACACTCCTCACCGACCAATCAATCAAAGTAGTTCTTCATAGAATAGACGCATCTAGAAGAGTAGCGAAATGGGCAATTGAACTTATAGAATTTGATATCAACTTCCAACCTCGGCCATCAATCAAAGCCCAAATGCTGGCAGATTTTATAGTGGAATGTACCATTCTGGATGAAGCCAAGCTTGAACAGAATGAAACCAGCATTCCATGATTGCAATCGAGCTCCTCTGAAGAAAGAGCCAACCTTCCTAAAAGTTTTTGGGCCTTATATGTTGACGGCTCATTTAATTCTTCTAGTGCGGGCACAAGGCTGATCTTGGTTAACCTAGAGCGAGTTAATGCTAAATATGCACCATGCTTTGAGTTTCCTATGACTAATAATGGGACAAAATATGAAGCTCTGATCGTAGAGTTAAAGATAGCTAAAGAGTTAGAAGTAGATCGATTCCAGGTCTACAGTGATTCCTAATTGATGGTAAGATAAGTTGGTGGCAATCATGAGGCTTGAGAAGAAAGCATGATAAACTATCTTGAGCAAGTGAAGAACATGATCCCGACATTCAACCATTTTGACATTAAGCAGATCTCAAGAGCAGAAAACACTAGGGCCGATCTTCTCTCTAAGTTGGCAATGTTGGCCCCAACTGAATTGTCCAAGAAAGTCTTCTTCGAAGTCCTAAAATATTCAAGCTCAGAAGAATGACAGTCTGTAATGTAGGTTGACCATGTGGCATGTTGGATTGACCCATTGGTTGCTTATCTTAAAGATGGAGTTCTTCCTTATGATCCAAAAGAAGTTCAAAAACTTAAAAATTGAGCCTTTCGATATATTCTATATGAAGACAAGCTGTATAAAAGGTCATATTCCTTACCACTCTTGAGATGTCTCTGATCTTTAGAAGTCGACTTTACGTTATGGGAGGTGCATGAAGGAATCTATAGAAGTCATGTAGGGGTTAGATTCTTATCACACAGACTACTTCGATAGGGTTACTATTGACTGACGTTGTACCATGATTCTATAGAATATGTCAGAAAATATGATCGCTGTCAAAGAAATATAAATATCCAAAGATAACCGACCTCTGAGCTTACACCCCTGAGCGTCTCATGGCCATTTGCATAATGGGGCATGGATATACTCAGACCTTTTTCCATGGCATCTGGACAGTAGAAGTTTCTCCTAGTAGCAATCGACTATTTTACAAAATGGGTTGAGGCTGAGCCTCTAGCAAAAATCACTGAAGCAAAAGTGCAGGACTTCATTTGAAAGTCAATTATTTGCTGATTTAGCTTGCCTCGAACCCTCATCATAGATAATGGGCAATAGTTTGCTGGAACAAAGTTTGTCGAGTTTTTTGAAGACTTAAATATCTTTCACCATTTTACATCAGTAGCCCATCTACAAGCAAATGGTGAAGCCAAAGTAACCAACAGAACCCTATTTTATGGTATCAAAGCAAAACTTGAGAGAGCAAGGAGAATCTAGGTAGATGAACTCTATCATGTGCTCTAAGTATACCGAACTATCCAAAGATTGCCAACTAAAGAGAATCTCTTCGCCTTAGCCTTTAGAATAGAAGCAGTCATCCTAATAGAACTCAAGCTTCCATCAGCATGAGTCATGGCATTCGATGAGCAACGAAACTCATAGGATCTCAGGGCTAACCTCGATTTATTAGATGAAAAATGGGAAAAAGCTCAAATTTGGATGGCAGCCCACAAGCAAAATGTAGCTCACTACTACAACTCTAAAGTCAAAGGCAAAGTATTCAGAGCGGAGGACTTAGTACTTTGGCGAGCAGCCATTTCTCAGCCTCAAAATCAGAGGAAGCTCACCGCAAATTGGGAAGGACCCTTCGAGGTCAAGAAAGTTGTCCAACCTAGGATATATTACCTGAAGGAGCTCAGAGGAGCCAATCTACCCTGACCATGGAACTCAAAAAATCTATGGATGTATTATCGATGACTGGGTTGCAATAAAATTTCTCTACTTTAACACCCTAATCCTTGTTACAAATCTATAATGGTAGAAAACAACTTTCTAAATTTAACTGTGTGATGAAGATAGCCATGTTAGGAACAGAAGAAGAACCTCATCCTAACATGAGTAAAGCCAAAGGCCTCATTAATCTAAGATGAGATGAGGGGAGAGGTCCTTCTAGCGGCCCTAATGTGCTCCTACGGCCATGTTAGGAATAGGAGGAGAACCTCATCCTAATGTGAGCAAAGTCGAAGATCTCGTTAATTTAAGATGAGATGAAAGGAGAGGTCCTTCCAGTGATCCTAATGCATCCCTACGGCCATGTTAGGAATAGGAGGAGAACCTCGTCCTAACGTAAGCAAAGCCAAAGGCCTCATTAATCTAAGATGAGATGAGGGGAGAGGTCCTTCTAGCGGCCCTAATGTGCCCTTACGGTCATGTTAGGAATAGGAGGAGAATCTCATCCTAACCTGAGCAAAGCCGAAGGCCTCATTAATTTAAGATGAGATGAGAAAAGAGGCTCTTCTAGCAGCTCTAATGCGTCCCTACGGTCATATTAGGAACAAGAGGAGAACCTCATCCTAATGCAAGCAAAGTCGAAGACCTCGTTAATCTAAGATGAGATGAGAAGAGAGGCCATTTTAGCAGTCCTAATGCATCCCTACAGCCACATTAGGAATAGGAGGAGAACCTCATCCTAACATGAGCAAAGTCGAAGGCCTCATTAATCTAAGATGAGATAAGGAAAGAGGCCCTTCTAGTGGCCCTAATGTGCCCCTATGTTCACGTTAGGAATAGGAGAAGAACCTTGTCCTAACGTGAACGATGCTAAAAGTCTCGTTAAACTAAGACGAAATGAGGGGAGTGATCCCATCTATGGTCCTAACATACCCCTACAATCACACAAGGAATAGAAGAGAACCTTGTTCTAATGCGAGGAAGGTCAAGACCTCGTTAATCTAAAATAAAGAAAAGAAAAAAACCATACTGACGATCCTTATATGTATCCCCCCTACGGCTATGTCAAATACGAATGGGTGAGCCCCGCCCAAGTTCGCAGAAGGGATCCCAGCTCGGCATCCATAATAAGTATCTCATTGGAAAATAAAGCAAAAAAAAATGAGATGAAGAAAGTAGACATTAACCAGCATCGAATCCATATAAGACAATAATGAAAAGGGTACCATTTTATTGCAAATATTAAGTTCATTACAAGCAAAATAAGGGTCTATAAGACCAATTACAAAAGTAAGAAAGAAAAGACTAAAGCTCTAAGAGGGATCTGACTTCTCAGACTTCAGGCTGCTAGCCATCACCAAGGTCTCTTTCAGGCTGGCAACCTCCTCCTCGAGCTCCTTTCTCCTTATCAAGTTATTGTAGAACATCCTATCAACCTT
The DNA here is from genome assembly GCA_006176705.1 of Cocos nucifera. Classification (NCBI taxonomy): domain Eukaryota; kingdom Viridiplantae; phylum Streptophyta; class Magnoliopsida; order Arecales; family Arecaceae; genus Cocos; species Cocos nucifera. Next base: position 49,471 of record QRFJ01006978.1, read on the forward strand.
TCGGTAGTTCTCTTCAGATTCATGCAACCTTCTCCTCAAAACTTTCGACTCAGCCTTAGCATCCTTGATAGCTTGTTGTTCACAAACCAACTGAAAGCTTCAATTATTGAACATCAGCTTTCTTAACCCCAACTAATTCTGAAAGTTCGCCCGTAAACCTCTTCAAGGAGGCGATCTCCTCCGACTTCCTACTTGTATCGGATTGATGATTTTCGATGAGCTGCTATCGAAGTCAGGCCACCTCACTATTGGCCATTCGAAGTTGGTGCTCAAGCTCAGATATCCTCTTACACTAGCCCAACCAGTAGCTATCGTAGGTGGACTCAGCATCAAGCAGCTACTTCTGAAGCGTAGAGAACCTCTGAGACCAATCCCACTCATACCGAACTTTATTAGAGAACCATGGTGAACTCCCTTCCAACAGTCAAATTTTCTCTTTCGCCGCCTTGAGATCAACTTCGAGAGAGCCGACCTTCGTAGTTAATTCCCAGGACTTATCACTGGCGCTTTTCTTAAGCTCAGCCAACTCTTTCTCGAAGTTACCCTTTTTGATGTTGAAGCTCATGGAGTCTTTCATGTGTAACTTGCAGAGACGAGTGACCTCAATTATCACCTTCGAAGCATTTTTTCTAGATCTCCAAAGTTCGTCTTCCATCTTCTTCAACTTTTTCTTCAGGTGATGAACCTCCCTCTTTAAACTATTGATTATGGGTTTTAGAGGGATGCCTTGAGGTAGTGGCTCGGTGTCATTTGGAGATGACTAGCCTTGACTGCGATCACTGGAAGGGTTCTAAATGACATTTACCATGACACAAGTGTAAAGAAAAGAAAGTTCATTTTTATTTCTTAAAATATTTGAGTACACCAAAAAAAAAGAAAGAAAAGTATAAGTAATCAGATATTTTTGACCTCGGCTGCTTTGGCAGTAGGTGAGATCGGTGCATTCCTTGCGGCCTTAGGCTCGACTGTAGGTCCTAGAGCTTCAGGGGTGGGTTTAGTAATAGGAGAGGTGGCCTTAGCATTAGAAGGGTCGGCCTCTTCACTGGGCTCATCTATCAGAAGGTTGAGATCTACCTCTAGAAAGTTCTTCATAATCCTCCCCATGCAGATCTCAAATCCCTCCAGAAAAGCCTCCTGGGTGAAGGCAATCTTGATGTCTTCTATTACTTTGGAGGACTTGAAGGCCTCGATAGCCCTCTCCTTCTCGACACCGACCTCCTCTTCAGCCTTCTTCCTTTTGTCCCTTGAGAGAGTCAAGGCCGCCCTCAGCTCTGTAGAAACTCTCCTTAATGCCTCTCGAAGGTGATCAGCTTCTGCAGTTTATTCCTTCAAGGCCATCTTCAAATGTGCGACCTCGGCCTGAACCCTTTCTCTCTCCATCTGAGCCTCATAGAGGGCCTTGGAGAACTTAATTTGATAGAGATCAGCCATCTTCGAATGGGCAAATAAGTAATGCCCCAACTATAGGATAGAAGAAAATTAATTCAGAGCTCTGAGAGTACATCCCATATTCGATCAAGTTCGAAGATATTAATTACCTCGAGGAATGCATCGAAGGACTTGTCAAACCTTTTGGCATCCTCCTTTCCAACCATTTTATCTATAATATACGGGAGGACACTGCCCTTCATTAGGAATTGGATGACCTTCTGGTCATCCAAAGAAGCTCGCTCTTGATCAGAGCCCTCACCACTCAAGTTTTCAGCCATCCTCCTTACCTTTTTTCTGATGGCATCCTTTTTCTTCTTCTTCTTCTCGATGACCTCACGCTGTTTAGGAGGTGCGGAGGCCGTGTTCGCTTGGGGCAGGGTTAGAATTGATGCTATCACATTGGCCTCCAGGACGGGCGCTGCCTGGATCGGCATGACTAAGATCAGCTCATCAGTACGAGTCTTTTTGGATGTTTCCTCAATGGAGCTATCCTTCTTCTTAAGGGATTTAATCCCCATGGTTAGGCAATTTTGCTCCTCAGAAGTCATTTCTGCAGAAAGAAAAAATCCAAGTCAGAAAAAAAAGAAGACCGTACACAATTGGCAAGCCATAAAGAACTAATTGTCGGGTTAAGAAGACTAAGACCGAAGTTGAATAAGATCTAATCATCTAGCTGCTTGGAGATTGTTGGAGCTCGGTAGTTTTTTAGCTTATCGATCGAATCCCAATCCTCTTTCTCAAGTCTGGAAGCTCGATGGATGGAATCCCTAATATCATCCTAGGAAGAAAGTCCTAGCTCTAAAGAAGAGCACGAGATGAAGAAGAACTTCTCCTTCCAGTTGTGAATGAAAGAAGGGGCACCCTTGAGTAACCCCTTCTTGCCAAATTGGGGTGACACGTACCATCAATCTTTGGTGGTCGGATGATGCTTGAAGGTGAAGAAGTTACGAAATAAAGGGATGAAAGGTTTGACGCCGAACATGGTACACAAGGAGAGAAATCCTATGATAAACCTAAAGAAGTTTGGTGCCATAACGGCAAACGAAATATTTAAGAACTTGAACAAGTTGATTACAAAAGAAGGTATCGGTAATCGAAGTCCTGCTTGGAAGATTTTAATATATAAATAAGTCCAGCCAGGAGGAGAAGAACAAGCTCGGTCCTTTGCACCAGGGAGTTCAAGTTTGTAATCAGAAGGAATTCTGAATTGGATCCTAATCAGTGAAAGGTCTTCAGGCCAAAGTTTGTAGGGGATGGTATCAGAGACAAAGGATGGCCGACGTACTTCTACAAATTTGGGGTCCTTATGAGGAAGATCCATTAAAGCCAAATGAGTTGAACTTTTAAAATCAATCGATCAGGATTCTTCAGAGGACATGAGGATCAAACCAAAGTGAAGAAAATCCCCAAAAAATTAAAGAAAATAGAATCTAAGACTTTCTTGAAGAAACCAAATAGATAGAGATGCTAAAAGATATAAGTAATAAAAAAAAGGGATTCAAAAATTGACCTAAATCGATGGGGAATAACAAAGAGGTGGCAAGCTCGATGAGAAATGAAGGAGAGAACCCCTAGGAATCGAAGGAAACGATGGAAGGTACTGGTGCTCTAGAATGGAAGGAAGAAGGAGACCAGAGGAAAAGAGAGGAGACCTGAGCGAGATGAAATCCTTAAGGAAGAAGAAGAGCTTAAATAGTCGTGAGAGTCCAAGATGGTTATGATTGTAGGTCTCCACTGATTAACCTCGGGTTGACGCATGTCCCACTCGTCATGGCGATAGACTGGCAACGGACATAACCTTTATTACGCCATACCTAGAGCAGCGCTTCGATGGAAATTCCAAGAATTTATCTTTTTAGGTCACCCCATATTTAAGAAGTTTTGACGTCAGTATAGGAAAAGTCGGGACCAGTTGCTCTATTAGCACGAGAAAAGAAAATGGACTTTGGCCCTCATATTTCTTTACTCTCTTCATTCAAATTTCGAACTCATGAGTAAGGAGACTTGTGTTGGGTGTAAACCCTTTCCTGCTAAAGTCCAATAGGATGCCAAGCCTTGAGGTGACTTCATTTGACGAAGATGATCGCCTAACTCTAACGATTGAAGAGTTTTTGCTTAAGCACCAAGACTGCAGTCCTCCAACCTGAATTTATCGACAAATCTTCTTTACTCCGATTCCTAGCTCCTTCGGATAGTTCCAAAACCTACTGGGCATTATAAATTTTGCTCAGATGAGTTTGAACGATGATGGTAGCCCCTAGATAGCTGAGTAAAGGGCCTTATCATGGTCTGGTCTGGCCGACCTCGATGCTACTTGAACCTCCTCCCGACTAAAAATCCATTCAAGCTGTTTGACGTTGGATCGATGCCGGATCAACAAAACTTCTCTCCAGATGAACTCCTACAATCTACGAAGACTGGTAGGCCTCTAAATTCCTACACCAAGGACTCTGAATACGTAAGAAAAATGACCTCGTCTCCTTTTATAAGCCTTCAAATGCCCTTGAAAGCAGTTGAGCTTCAAAGCAACGGATAGGTTACGAGAGTTTGCAGGTCATCCACCCATGACAACCTCCCACTCGGTTTTCACTGACCGATCTCCTCTCAATTGCTAGGTAGGTTCTCTCCAAGCAGACCTCCTTCCACTCCATCTAGACAAGATTCTCCAATCGGCCTCCTTCTGGTCAATCTTTTTTCGAATGCCAGACAAGCTCCCTTTAGCCGGCCTTCTTCCAATCGATCTCCTCCCAAAAGCCAGTTGATTTTCTTCTCATCAACCCCTATCCATCTGAACTTCTTGCATTAGTTGGGGAGGACTTCGTTGCTTATGTATACTCCTCCAGTAGACCTCCATCTAGATTCCTCCAGTAGTCAAGCTCCTTTCGGACTCTCCCAGCTGTCGGACTCTCCCTACAATCAGGCTTCTTCAAGGCTCTCTTCTCCTTCTTGATGTTCTACTACTTTCTTCCCTAAGCACTCTATTTTTGTTGTCTGAAAGAGCTAACTTGATCATCGGAGGGTCTTGCTAGAGCAACCACCCCCGACTCCGATTGAGACTTGTTTTGCAGGTCGCCGACGATGACCTCCTCCTCTCCAACTCCAGTGCAGATTCTGGCGTCAACCCGATTTTGCACCAACATGTTTGTCTTGATTTGACTAGACCTTATCCTAGTTAGATCAAGGCTTGTCCTAAAAGAAAAGGGCTTATCTTAATCCCATTGGATGGGAATAGGACAAGGGTCAAAGGTTGATTCGTAATGCAGGAATGAAGGGAGAGGGCCATATGCCCCCTAGAGAAATTCTAGAGGTGCATGCCTCCTTGGTTTTTGGCATGAAGAGAAGGGTGCATGCCCCTCCTGGCATGCACCCCATGTGGATAAAAGTTGGAGAACCCATTCAAATTAGATTTGACTGGATCAAAGAGTTTGATTTGGATCAAACTCTAGGGGGATAAAAGCCTGTGCCTACCCTATCTCCCTAATCTCTTTTTGGCGACAATTTTAGGGATTTTTGGATGACAAAACATGATGGAGATTAGGTCTATGGCATGGATTATCAGATTGGAGTCCAATTTAATTAAGCAAATTAGTTGTTTGATCATCTAGGACTCTAGGAGTGGCGTAGGACTCTATATAAGAACCCTATGCCCTAGGGTTTTCTAATTCCCATTCTCCCACACCCAAAGGCTGCCTCTCTCTCCCTCTCCATGCCACTTTCTCCTGTTCCTCTCTCTCTTCTCCATGCCCAATGAGTTGGGCATTTTGAAAAGAAGATCAAGTCCTATTGGTGCAAATATCAATGAAGGGCGACCCACTTCGTGAGATGAACACACAACCATCTAAAATCATTTTGAAGGCTCTGTGAGTTGACATCAGATATGATCTTTAGAGATCAGATCCAGAAGGTTATGGCATCTAGATCTGACCAGTGTAGACTTTGGTATAGGTCGGACACGTACGCAGTCAGATCTAGAATCTTTAGGTGTTGTCAGATCATCGACATGATAAATGATTTATCCAAACAAGGTAACATTCGATGTTACATACTTTAATTTAATTTTAGTTTTTGCTATTAGATCATTCTAGTCAGATCTAAGAACTCTCAGATATGATTGGATCATTAAAAAAATTTTTAAAATTTTTGCTATAGATTCGATCAGATCTGATCGATCCTGTGGCAGAAAAATTAGATTTTTCTTCAACTGATATCAGAGCCAGGTTTGCAATTCTTTAGATCTATTTTAGATCTAATTTTTATTTTTTTATGATTTGATATGATTGATTTTAGATGTTACATGAGATGTAATCATATCTAAAATTAGTAGATTAAATTTAAAAATTCATATATGCGATATATGTGATGCATATTTAGACTAGTTTTATAGATCTTATGCTATGAATTATCTAGAATAAAATTTTTTATGATATGATCATTTAGGATTTTATTTTTAGATATTATATCAGATATAATTAAATCTAAAACATGCATGTGTTTGTTTAAATATGATACATGAGATGTATACAAAACATGTATAAGTTAGATCTTTAATTATATATGAGATATATGTTTTAGATCTAACTATTTTTGTAGTGTAGATTAATTTTTTGAATAAGACATTCTCCTTGGCTGTCCGATCATAAGAGTAAGAAGAATTTAAAGGCCCTCTCTTTTCATTTGATGGGGTGCTCTTATGGCGTGTAGGGGTGCTGCGTATTTATCCTTAATCAGAAATCAAAATTTACTTTTTTGTAAAATTCTAGATCTTGAAACTCTAGGATTTTTGATACATATTTTATTTATGAACCTTGAACTTAATTAAAAATTAAGTTTATGAAATCAATTAGGTCTAAATTATAAATTTTTAGATCAAAGACACCTTCATAAGTCATGGGTTTGGATATGGGTAACTCAATTAGGTCAAGAAGTTGATCAAACTGAATCAAGAGTTGGTTAGGTGGGATCAAAAGAGCTTAGAATTGACCAGCTCGATAATTGTAAGTCTTGGTCAAGGTTGACTTACAGTCATATGTGGTCGATCAAGTTAAGACTTAATTTAGCTCCGTGGTTCGAGTCTTGGATTGTAGGCTAATCCAATCGATTCTGATTTGATAACTTGGTATCTAAGATAAATTTGGTAGATACGACCGACTTATTTTTGATTGGAAGTTACTCAACTTGAATGCATTCACCATAAGTTAATGGCACATTCCTTCCACCGATCTCACTTATTTGACTATTTAGGTCAAACCAGTTTTGGTTTGAGGTGGCTAATGATTCGGACTAACCGATGCCACTAGGTTAGTCATAATTGTTATGACTAAAACAAGTCTAAGAGACCTAAATCAAATCTTTCTAAGAAAATATTAAGTCATAGGTCTTCTACCATTATAGATGTGTGGGCTCTTTTTGAGGTTGATTGTTCTCAACTGGATACAGTAGTTCAGTTGCACCAAAAAGATGCAACTAAATCTATTAGGTATAGGATGCTATGAATTAGAGGATGGGTGTGGCTTAATATTTTGGATATAGTGAGGGTCCCAATTAGGAATCCAGTTTGTGCAAACGATGGGTCTAGCTTAATTAAGGAGTGGAGCAATATTTTGGGCATGGTAAGCTTCATGAATTAGAGATTAAGTTTAGGTGCACCATATTTGGAGAAATATTGGATAAGAGTTATCCACTCATTTGCTGATCCATCACCAATAACTATTAGGTGAGGTGGTAAGCCAGTCGGTGGGACCGCACCACTCACTAAAGGTTAATGATCACAAAGATTTTCACATCTCTACCTAGGAAGTGTAGGGATTTGAGAAAATAGTGAGATCCTAATTTATTTAAAAATAAAAATTTTAAATAAATTGGTTAAGTCAAATGATAAGTCTAACTAAAAATTTTGACTCTCTGCAGAAAAATATCTACGTCAAATCCTCTAACTCGAATTCATGATACCCATAGACTGACTGGATCCAATTACAAGGATTGACTCTGAAACCTAAAAATTATTTTAAGTTTTAAAAAGCTATCCTATGTGTTGGACTAGGATCTTTCCACTCTACCAGCCCATCCGACCATTGATCAGAGAGCGTCTTATGAGAAATGGTCAGACGATGATAACAAAGTTAGGTGCTACATGTTGGGCTCAATGTTAGATGACTTGCAGCGCCAACATGAAGATATTAAGAATGCTCATCAAATGTTGGCTCACCTATAAGAATTATTTGGTGAACAGAGTCATGTAGTGTAAATGTGTGATGGATAGTTGGTCCAAGATCATTGCCTGACGGTGATCAAGGACCTAGAAGAGCTTGAGAAGCTCAGTGTCATCATGGACAAGGATTTGCATATTGATGTGATCCTGCAGTCCTTGACTAATTCGTATGGGTAGCTCATTATGAACTTCCATATGAATAAGCTCCAATACACCTTAGTTGAGTTAATGAACATGCTGGTTTCTACTAAGCAAACTATGAAAGGTTCAAAGGACTCAATTCTTACTGTAGAGTGGACTTTCTTCAAAAAAAAATCTTTTGGAAAGAAAAAAGTCTGCAAAGAAGCAGAAGGTAGAAGAGAAGAAGAAAAGTAAGGGAGAACCAAAGAAAAAGGCCACAGATAAAGGAAAAAATTTTCACTACAACACAGATAGCCATTGGAAGTAGAATTGCCCTTCATAACTGGCCAGCCTGAAGAATAAGGAGGTAGATTTTTCTGGAGGTATGCTCGTCATTGAAACTAACCTTACTATTTCTTCTACATCCAGTTGGATGCTTGACTCTAGTTCTAGTGCTCACTTATGCACATCTATGCAGGGTCTTAAGGAGAGCAGGAGGTTGAGGGATAGTGAGATGATCCTGCACATCGAAAATAGAGCAAGAGTTGCTGTTGTGGCCATGAGAATCTACTCTCTTCGACTACCGTCTGGATTAGTTTTAGTTCTTAGAAACTATTATTTTGTGCCTACTACAAGCAAGAATTTAATTTTTGTTTCATGTTTAGCACAAGAGAACTATATAATTAGTTTTTTTTAAGGACCATGATGTGCCTTAAAATTATCCGCAAGCGCATGATATGCAAAGTAGCACGTCCAGTGAGTACGGGTCGATTCCACGAGGAATTATGTTTGAATTATATTCAAACCCTTACTCATGCAAGCTTTAACAAAAAATTTATTGGTTGTTACTTACTACTAAATAGTAAATTAATCATAGAGAATAATAATTTAAAGATCCAGGGCTTTTGAATCTACTAGACCAATGACTTAGAAAGCCTTTTTAAGATTTCTCTTATGATGTTTCTTGATTAAGGTGTAATGCATGGACAAGTATTTACCCTAATTAAGGAACTCTTCTTTTAACTGCTTCTCTTGTGTTACCCAAGTATGGATTATGAAGGGATTCTGATCCAACAATAATCCATTAAAGTTGTCCACAAGAAGAAGAGAAAAGGAATTATAAAGATTAAAAACCTTCTACCTATTATCCTTCTTGTACCAAATCAAGCATGAACTATAAAGGGATAAACCCAATGATAGTCCATCAAGTCTCTTGGCAAAAAGCTTGAAGGAAGAAGAACTAAAAAATAAAGCCAAGGAAAAATTCTAAGAAGAGTTTCTAATCATGGTTTAGCTTCATCGCAAACCCTAGAGGATTGCTTAGCTAGACATGATTTGAAGAAAAACTATAAATTCGATTAAGAACATAAAAAAAATATTATACTAATTGCTAAAAATTAAAATTACAGTAAATAAAATAGATGCAGGAAGTAAATAAGCATGAAAATTAAACTATCCTATGTGCTAAAATTAAACTGCATAAAAGAAAATAAAACTTTATTGCTGGAATAAAAATTTGATTATAAAAATAAGAACTAACTCCTAAGCCATTAATAGGGTTTGGAGTTGAAATAAGAAAATAAAAAGAAATACAGACTCTATATTGGCATACTTTTTCTTAGCTAACTCTCCTTTTTGTATATTGGAAGGGTAGAAGAAAGTGAAAAAAAGATGGATAAAAATTTTGTGGGTAGGTATTCCCGTCTGTCACACAGGCTTCTACAAGAGTTATAGCATGGAGAGATCTCATCTCAAGTAGTGGTACTGAGCTTTATTTATAAGTGTCAAGAGAGAAGAAATTTTTCTAATTTTTAAATGTAGGACTAATAAAAGGATGCATTCTAAGAGAATAAATGGTTGAGATTAAATAATAAAGAGGTTTGGATGGATGAGATGAAGAGAAAGAAAGATAAGGCAAGAAGGAGAGTTGCCATTTACTCCAAATCCTTTCTCTCTAAAGAATTTTCAAAAAAAATATTTTTTTCTTTTTTTTAAATGCTAGATATCCTCTCGCACGTGACCTTCGTTCCATTTTGATCTCGCGCTAATTCCTCGCCACACCCACCTGAGTTCTTTAATTGCTTGACCTTTCCTTCTCAGCGCATTCTTCTGCATTTACGTTCGTGCAACATCCAGCATAACATAGCCTAATTCTATTCTTTAAAGTATCAGCCATGCCCGAAACTTTTAAGCATTAAATGCTTTGGCCCATCATTAATTGCTAAAGCCAAAGCCTACATCTGTCTCTTCCAAAACAACCCTTTCTTTTTGTATTATTACTCCATGCATTTTTTTTTTCCATATGTTTACATCCACGTATCTTTGCATGTCATGCATAGAATAAGCTTGAATTTGAACTCGAACTTCATCATCATATGTTGGAGGGCTGTTTCTAGTTGGTTTGTGATTAAAATTTTAAAATTATTTACTCCTGCAAAGATCATAAAAGGTATCAAATATAAATAAAAAAGATAAAGTAGCATGGATTTTAATACTTTTTATATTATAATTAATGTATTCATCACATCCTCCAACTTGAACTTTACTCATTCTTAAGTAAAAAAAATATTGATATAGAATACTGACTTTCTTTGATATGAATGTTTATTTATTAATTTTAAAAATAAATAATATCCACCTAGAAAATTATCAAAGCATGTCATTGGAATATTAAGGCTATCCGATAGAATGGTTAAGTAAAGAATATAAAATTTTTCAAAGCTTTTCTTGATCCACTCCTACTTTTATCCTTGGATCGTCTAACTCTAAGATGGCATTCGCACATCCATTCCTTTTTTTGAGATAAAAAATAGTCCATGCAATGTCTTAACCACTTAAGCTTTCTATTTAACCCTTATAGCGAGTGTTAGGCCAATGACTCCCAAACTAGTTGGCTTTAGGGCATTAGGTGTAAAACACCCCTCGGACTTACTGACTCAAGTCAAATAGGCTACGGGCTAGGACTTGGCTGAATGATTTTTTTTTTAAAATATTATCCATTTTTTGACGTGAATATGATTGCTTACTTAGGCAATGAGATCCAATTACTCAGTGGAAAACTAATATTTTTTTTTCTTTTTTTTAGTGTGAAAAGTATATGCATCAACATATCCCACTTATACTCATAAGAGGTTGATTTTTTTTAGATATTAGTAGGAAAAGCTAGAAATACTCAAAAATAAATTTTTATTCTAGATTCAACCTTCTATTGAATTATATCAATATGCAGTCCCTCGATACTTCTCAATTTACCTAAAGTGTGCATCACATGCTGCTAAAATGTCTAATGTTACTCAAGTCTGAAGCATAGTCAGTTATATGAATATCAATAAATTTGTAAGTAGCAAAGGTTCAAAGTAAAGTTCAAAGTTTATCCCTCACCCCCCCAACTTATTCTATAGTGACTTCAATGAGGTAAGAAAAATAAAAATTCAATAGGCAAAAAGGAAGAAATACACTTGATTTGATGTGTCTTTGGTTCAGTAGGTGTCTTCATATGTTCTTTTTAGTTCTTCCCTCCAACTTATTTGATATTGACTTTATTGAAGTAAAACCTAAATAAACTGAAAAAAAAAATTTTAAAATGCAAGGATCTATGTTGCCTTCCAACAAGTGCTAAGTTTATAGTCTTCAGCCAGACTTAACTCGGACCTTCAAATGTTATTTTAACCTGGATCATATAGAGGGTTGAAAAATTTGTCTGGTCCTTCACCACCATTTCCAGAGAGATGGCCTTTTTCCACATAACCAGTTTTATCATGAATCTCTCTTAATAGATTTAACATCTTCTGGACTGGATTCAAATCTAATTCAATAGTTACTAGTAGAGTTTAAGATGGACCTAGATATTCATACTTTTGGTGTTCAAGGAGTGTTTTCCAATCTAGTGGTGGTGTTTCTTCAATAATTGGTATAATTAGTGATTCTAGTTCTGATTGAATATTCCTATGATTAATAATTATCCAAATTTTATTTTCAAATTCTTGGTTAATCCTAGGATTAATTTTGATGTCCTCATGGCTTAAATCATTGAATTCATAGACATCCTTTTGGGTCATATTCTTTTCATCTGGTTGGTCCAATTCCTGCTCTAGGTTAAAAATATTTAGTTCATGAAGGAAAATCCTGATTTTTCGGACCAGATTCATTCAGATCTGATCGAATCAAGAGATATATTTTAAAATTTTTTTCTCTTTGATTCAGATCAGATCTAAAATATTTTAGATCTAATATTTATTATTTTAATAATTAAAATAAATTTAGATAAATTAAATTAAATTTAATTTATCTTGATGTAGGGTAATCCTATTACCCGTTGATGATCCTATAAGCAGCGGAAGATTCTGGATCTAGCCACGCAAGTGCCTGACCTCTACCGATATCCACTTGGGCTGGATCTGGAGATCTTCTTTTTCTCTATCACATCTCCAAAAATCAGATCTGAATCTGATTTGGAGGATCTTCAAAATACCTTTCAAAGATCAACAGTTGTCCTTTGCAGCAGCGCTGCCTTCTAGCTTTCTGTCGCCTTTCTCTTATCTGGATTGCATCAACTTGGATCCCAAACCACTTTGGGCGTGGAGAGGAGAGGGAGAAGATGGACTTGGCATGGAGGAGGAGAAGAGAGGCAGCCTTGGAGCATGAGATTTTTCACACATACTCCTTGAGTTGGGCATAGGGTCTTATTTATAGACTGTGCGTGATCCAACTCCTCTTCTTCCCAACCAATCACAACTCTTTATGAAATCAGATCTAAATCTGATTGGTGAGAATAGAGTTCCTTGGATTCATTCTTAGATGGCACCTAAGATCAGTCAAAGTTGGTTCTTAGGAGGAGTCTAATTGGAATCCAAAAAGGAGATGGAGTCCCTGTCCAACAGGGACTCCTGGGCACCTCCAGCTTGGGCACACGCCAAGGGTGGCGTGCGCCCTCCTCCTTGCCAGGTTTTGGCAGGGGGACAAGCCCCCACCAGCTCTTCAATAGGTGCGTGACACATGGACAGAAGTCTAAGTGTCAATGGTCAATATTTGACCAGTCAAAGGTCAACTTTTGACCAAAGTCAAATGACGAGAAATGACAGGTAACCAAAAATGGTAGGTATTATCTTACAAAATAAGACAACCCTTTTTTGATCTGGACAAGCTCCAATCAGACCAAGTGAAGGCCTTTGATTGAGCACAAACTCCTTTGGCTCAGTCAGGACAACTATTTATGATAGTAAAAGAAGAACGTTAGGTTCAATCGAGTGCTAGCATGATTTTCTTGAACCTAATTGAATCTCATTCAGATCAATTGAACTAGATTAGTTCAATTGATGATCACCAGATTCAAACCCTTGTTTGTGTGATCCAGTTAGGTTCAGTTCTGTATGGTAATGGGATATATCATGATCTCTATCATCGACATCATCGAAACTTCTTTCGATGGATCAGAACTCTTCTGATTCGAACAGCTAGAATGATCGATCATCTAAATCATTCTAATTGCTCCCAAAATCCACCAGTGACACCTAGCAGTATATGGTGGCAACCCATCAGAGCTGAATGTGAACCTTTTGGTGCAGCTACCTTGTGTGATTAAGTTCTTCTATCTTGAGCCCCAATCAGATTAGGGTTAAGGTGAACTCGTCAAACCCTAGTTTCTGTCATATGATGTAATCATTCGATTCAAGTCCAATGTGAAAAACTAAATAGAAACTCTTTCTATTATTTCACTCTACCATGGCCATGGGCTTCTGGACTTGATTCTCATGATCATCATAGGGCTGCTCCTCTACCACCGAGGTAGATAGATTCCATCTTGATGCAATCCAGTTCCTACAATGAACATGCTATAGCCAACATACACCTCAGGAATTCCGTATGGCTAGGAGACCGAGTTATGGTGTAGTCAAACTATAACACCCTCAAGGTGAACTACCGATGCACCTCAGGTCAAAAAATCAGACACACCACTGCAGCATCGAGTCAGTCATTGATGAGAAGGTAGACTTCCTAATGACTACTCGAGGTGGTCACGCTCAGTGCCCTCATTCTCTAACGAGTACCTATACTCTCGCTCCGATGTCTCCACACCATAGACTCAAGATTCATCTACTAAAGAAAAGTGATTGTACACCAACCTTCCGGATCAATCACCATCCTCGTGATGATCCTATGGTTGGAAGCATTTTATGAGTTAATAATGATTATTCATGTCTTAAATTTTCAACTCTTGAAAATATGAATTATCATTATCATTAACTCAAAGGATGTATCACAGACACTAAATACACATATGTGATAGAAAATAATCCATTTTATTGATTATAGTCAAAATTATAATTTTGCCCCTAGAAGTGTATTACAAGTGTCAGCCAATTCTGGCTTCTAGGGCACATATATCTAATAATCTTCCACTTGTCCTAAAGCCAATTGGCTACAAGTCTAAGTCCCATCTTTCTCAAGGTGGGCTTCGATCTTCTGCTGGCCCAACGGCTTTGTAAGTGGGTCTGCCACATTGTCTGTGGAGTCGACTCTCTTGACCTCGACGTAACCCTTCTCGAGGTAATCGCGGATGAGGTGGTATCGCCGCTCAATGTGCTTGGATTTCTGGTGAGACCTCGGCTCCTTAGCAAGGGCTATGGCACCATTATTGTCGCAGTATAGAGGAATGGCATCTGATGGCATTACTCCAATTTCTGCAGCAAACTTCTTGTACCAGAATGCTTCCTTCGCAGCCTCTGATGCAGCGATATATTCTGCTTCCATGGTGGAATCTGCTATCACAGTTTGCTTGGAAACTCTTCCAGCTGACAGCACCACCATTGCACACAAACAGACTCCCAGATGTCGACTTTCGATCATCTATATCGGACATGAAATCCGAGTCTGTGTATCCCTGGACTTGGAGTTCTCCGTTACCAAAGACCAACATCATATCCTTAGTTCTTCTCAAGTACTTAAGGATACATTTCACAGAAGTCCAGTGTTCTTCACCTGGATTTGACTGATATCTGCTTGTGACACTCACAGCATGGGCTATATCAGGTCGTGTACATAGCATGGCATACATGAGGCTCCCTATTGCAGAAGCATAAGGGATCTTGCTCATGCGTTCTATTTCCTCAGGTGTGCTAGGGCACATCTTCTTGGAAAGATGAATACCATGTCTGAAGGGTATTAATCCCCTCTTAGAGTTTTCCATACTAAACCTCTTTAGTACTTTCCTCTATGTACATCTTCTGTGAAAGTCCTAGCATCCTATTCGGTCTATCCCTATAGACCTTAATTCCTAGAATAAAGGATGCTTCACCTAGGTCTTTCATGGAGAATTTCTTGGACAACCATATTTTGACTGTCATCAACATGGGAATATCATTTCCCAATAAGGAGGATGTCATCCACGTACAATACGAGGAAGACAACAGCGCTCCCACTGACCTTTTTGAAGACACACAGTTCCTCTTCATTTTTGATGAAACCAAACTTTTTGATCACATCATTGAAACGAGTGTTCCAGCTCCGAGATGCTTGCTTAAGTCCATATATGGACCTTTGCAGCTTGCAAACCTTGTGATCAGTATCACTGGATGTGAAACCTAGCGGCTGTTCCATATAGATATCTTCCTCAAGATATCCATTTAAGAATGCCATTTTCACGTCCATTTGCCATATTTCATAATCGAAATAGGCTGCAACGGCAAGCAATGTGCGGATGGATTTTAGCATAGCCACTGGGAAAAAGGTATCCTGATAGTCAATGCCTTCGTGTTGACTATAACCTTTTGCCACTAGTCTAGCCTTGAATGTCTCCACATTTCCATCTGCACCAATCTTTCTCTTGAAGATCCATTTACACCCAATAGGTACTATACCTTCTGGTGGATCTACCAAGGTCCAGACTTGGTTTGAGTGCATCGAGTCAATTTCTGACTGCATTGCCTCTAGCCATTTCTCGGAGTCGATATCTGATATCGCCTCATTGTAGGTTTTGGGATCATCACCATGAGCACCATTACCTACGAGGAACATTTTCTCTACTTCCTCTGAAATAATACCTAAGTATCTTTCAGAGGGACAGGAAACTCTTTCCGATCTACGAGGTGGAGGAGGTAGTGTTCTTATTGGCTCAACCTGATTTGGTTCCAATTGGTCCTTAGCTCGTTGTACTTGTGAGACTTTCTCATCAAGCTTAATCTGCTTTCCAATGCCGCTATCTTGAATAAACTATTTTTCAAGAAAGATGGCATGTCGACTCACAATCACATTGTGGTCTTCTGGAATGTAGAAATAGTATCCTAATGACTCTTTAGGATATCCTATGAATCGAGCTCTAAAGGACCTAAACTCTAACTTGTCCGCTTGTTGTCTTTTGACATGAGCCGGACAACCCCAAATTCTGAGATGACTCAGACTTGGTTTCTTACCATGCCATATCTCATACGGTGTGGTAGGAATGGTTTTAGAGGGAACCCTATTCAGTAGATAAATTGAAGTTAACAATGAATGTCCCCAAAGAAAATCAGGGAGGTCTGTGAAGCTCATCATGGATCGGACCATATCCAATAGAGTCCGATTTCTCCGTTCTGAAACCCCGTTGAGTTGAGGTGTTCCTGGTGGAGTCCATTGAGAGACTATGCCATTTTCCTTGAGATAGTCTAGGAATTTTTGGCTAAGGTATTCACCTCCTCGATCTGATCGAAGAATCTTAATGGGTTTTTTAGTTTGTTTTTCTACTTCATGTCTGAATTCTTTGAACTTTTCAAAAGCTTCAGACTTGTGTCTCATAAGATACACATACCCATACCTAGATAGATCATCGGTAAAGATAATGAAGTAGACAAAATTGCCTCTAGCCGGCACATCAAATGGGCCGCACACATCAGTATGTACTAGGGCAAGGAGATCTATGGCCCTTTCCCCATGTCCTACAAAAGGAAAGTTTAGTCATTTTGCCTTGAAGACAAGATTCACAAGTTGGATATGACTCGAAAGTCAATGGACTCAATAGCCCATTTTTCTCCAATTTGTTGATCCTATCTTCTGCTATATGACCTAATCTCAGGTGCCATAGATATCTGTCGTTTGGACTATCCCTAGGTCGTTTGGCATTCACATTTTGCTCGATAATTAGAACAAATACATCAATATGTAGCTGATAAAGATCATTAATAAGGAAAACCATTTGCAATTTTATTTCTTTCATAAAGAATGTTACAATGGTCCTTAAAGAAGGTAATCACATAGCCTTCTAGTGCTAAGCATGAAATAGAAATCAAATTCCTGCTAGCTGCAGGCACATAATAACAGTCTTTCAAAACTAAGTCTAAACCAGATGGATAATCGAAGAGGGTATGTTCCCACCACCACTGCAGCAACTCTTGCTCCATTACCGATGCGTAGGATCATGTCTCCATCCCTCAGCCTCCTGCTATCCTCAAGACCCTGCATGGAAGTGCACAGATGAGCACTAGAACCAGAGTCAAGCACCCAACTGGATGCAGAAGAAAACGTAAGGTTAGACTCAATAACGAGCATACCTCCAGAAGGACCTTCCTTCTTGTTCTTCAGGGTGGCCAGGTAAGTAGGGCAGTTCCGCTTCCAATGGCCATCGCTGTTGCAATGGAAACACTTTCCTTTGACATCGGCCTTCTTCTTCGGCTCTGCCTTCTTCTTCTTTCCTCCTTCCACCTTCTGCTTTTTCGCAGACTTCTTTTTTTTTTCAGAAGACTTTCTTTTGGAAGAAGTCCGTTCCATAGCAAGAACTGAGCCTTTAGAATCTTTCATAGAAAGCTCAGCGGTGACCAGCATATTCATTAATTCGGCCAAGGAATTTTGAAGTTTATGCATGTGGTAATTCATGATGAATTGCCCATATGCATCAGTCAAGGATTGCAGAATAACATCATTTTGCAGATCCAAGTCTAACTTCACACCGAGCTTCTCAAGCTCTTCCAAGTCCTTGATCATCATCAGACAGTGATCTTGGACTGACTGCCCATCATGCATCTTAGCCTTAAAAAATCGTTTCGTGACTTGATACTTGGCTGCGCGACTCTGTTCACCAAACATCTCCTGTAGGTGAGCCAACATTTGGTGAGCAATCCCGATATCTTCATGTTAGCACTGAATCTCATCAGACATTGAGCCCAACATGTAATATCTGGCCTTATTATCTTTGTCTATCCATTTTTTCAGAGACACTCTCTGTTCAGTGGATGGATGGGATGGTAAGGTGGGAGGATCCTGGTCCAATACATGGGTTAACTTCTCAGAACCCAAAATAATTTTGTAGTTCTTGAGCCAATGTTTATAATTGGGTCCGGTTAGTCTATGTGTGTCCAGGATACGTGCCAATGGGTTGAACGCAGACATTTTCCTATAGAGAGTCAAAGATTTTAGTTAGATACTGTAATTATGATTTGACCAATTTATTTAGAAATTTTATTTTTAAATAAATTAGCTCCTACTATTTTCTTGGATCCCTACACTTCCTCTGTAGAGATGCAAAAATCATCACGATTAATGATTTCTAGTGGATGGTGTGGTCTCACCAACTGACTCATCACCTCACCTAACAGTTATTGGTGATGGGTTAGCCAATGAGTGAACAACTCTTGTTCAAGATTCTCTAATCATGGTGCACCCAAACTTGATCTCTAATTCATGAATCTCATCGTATCCAAAATATTGATCCACTCCTTAGTTAAGTCAGACCCACCATTTACACAGATTGGATTCCTAATTGAGTCTCTTACCGTATTTGAAATATTGAGCCCAACTCATCCTCCAGCCCATAGCATCCAATGCCTAATAGACATGGTTGCGTCTTTCCAGTGCAATTGAGCCATTGTATCCAGCCGAGATCAATCAATCTCGAAAAGGGTCTGCACATCTACAATGGTGGAAGATCTCAGACTTAATATTTTCTTAGGAAGAATTGATTCAGGTCTCATTAAACTAGACTTATCATAGTCATAACAATTATGACTAACCTAGTGGCATGATTAGCTCGGATTATTGACCACCTCAAATCAGAACTGAGTCAATAGATATGGCTAGGTAAGTGAGACCAGTGGAAGGAATATGCCATTAACTCGTACAAGAACGCATTCAGGTCGAGTAGCTCTCAATTAAAAACCAATCGGTCGTATGTGCCAAACTTACCTTAGACACCAAATTGTTGAGCCAGAACCAATTGGTTAGCCTACAATCCAGACTCTAATCTCTGAGCCTAATTAGGTCTTGCTTGATCGTGACCCGATCTTGACCTAGACTTAATCCTATTAGGCTGATCAATTTAAGCATTGTTGATCCCATCTAATCAACTCTTGATTTGGTTTGATCAACCGCTTAGACCTAATTGAGCTACCCAAGTCCGAACCCAGTATTATGAATATATCTTAGATTTGAAATTCTCAATTTTAGACCTAATTAATATTCCATAATCTTAATTCTTAATTAAGTAGGATTCATAAATAAAATATGCACAATAAATCCTAAGGTTTCAGGATTTATGGTTTTGCAGAAAGTAAGTTTTGGATTTCTGATTAAGGACGAACGTGCAGTACCCCTACACGTCATAAGAACACTCCATCGAATGGGAGGAGAGGGCCTTTAAATCCTTATTCGTTCTTATGATCGGACGGCCAAGAGGAACGCCTTAATTAGGAACATGTAATACTATAAAATAGTTTTAGATCTATATCATATATCTCATATACAAATTAGATCTAATCATGGCATATTTTGCATATATTTCATGTATCGAATCATGCATATTTTTAGATCTAAATTATCTCATAATAATCTAAAAAATTAGATTTAAATTAATCTTATCAAAATAAACTCTAATCTAGACAACTATGTAGAACTATTCTACAACTAGTCTAGACATGCATCAATCATATCTCATATGATGTTTAAAATTAAATAATTTTTATTTACTATTTTTAATATGTTATTATAATAATTATAATATCAAAAAATAGTAAATAAATAGATCTAAAATATGATTTAATCAAATTAAATTGTAAACATGCAAGCCTATTCTATAGAACTATTCTATTTTAGAACTAGTCATGCATATTTTCTAATCTTAGATCCAAATCATTTAATTTTAATTTTTTTGATTTTAGATCTGATCACATCTCATGTGACATCTGAAATTACTTATTTTTTAATTAAAATAAATTTAAAATTAGATCTAAACACTTTAGAACCTTGGCTCTGATACCAATTGAAGGAAAATTCTGATTTTTCGGACCATATTTGTTCAGATCTGATCAGATCAAGAGATATATTTTAAAAATTTTTTTTCCTTTGATCTAGATCAGATCTAGAATATTTTAAATTTATTCTTTATTATTTTAATAATTAAAATAAATTTAGATAAATTAAATTAAATTTAATTTATCTTGACGTAGGGTAATCCTATTATCCGTTGATGATCCTGTAAGCAGCGAAAGGTTCTGGATCTAGCCACACAAGTGCCTAGCCTCTACTGATATCCACTCAGGCTAGATCTAGAGATCTTTTTCTTCTCTATCATATCTCCAGAAATCAAATCTGAATCTAATTTGAAGGATCTTCAAAACACCTTTCAAAGATCAGCAGTTGTCCTTTGCAGCAGCGCATCCTTCTAGCTTTCTGTTGCCTTTCTCTTGTCTGGATTGCCCCAACTTGAATCCCAAACCACTTTGGGCATGGAGAGGAGAGAGAGAAGATGGACTTGGCATGGAGGAGGAGAGAGGCAGCCTTGGGGCATGGGATTTTTCACATTACTCCTTTAGTTGGGCGTAGGGTTTTATTTATAGACTGTGCATGATCCAACTCCTCTTCTTCCCAACCAATCACAACTCTTTATGAAATCAGATCTAAATCTGATTGGTAGAAATAGAGTCCCTTGGATTCATCCTTAGATGATGCCCAAGACTAGTCAAAGTTGATTCTTAGGAGGAGTCTAATCGGAATCCAAAAAGGAGATGGAGTCCCTATCCAATAGGGACTCCTGGGCGCCTCCAGCTTGGGCACACGCCAAGGGTGGCATGCGCCCTCCTCCTTGCCAGGTTCTGGCAGGGGGACAAGCCCCCACCAACTCTTCAATAGGTGCATGACACGTGGACAGAAGTCAAAGTGTCAATGGTCAACATTTGATAAGTCAAAGGTCAACTTTTGACCAAAGTCAAAGGATGAGAAATGATAGGTGACCAAAAATGGCAGGTATTGTCTTACAAAATAAGACATTCCTTTTTTGATCTGGACAAGCTCTAGTTAGACCAAGTAAAGGCTTTTGATCGAGCACAAACTCCTTTGGCTCAGTCAGGACAACTATTTATGATAGTAAAAGAAGAACGTTAGGTTCAATCGAGTGCTAGCATAATTTTTTTGAAGCTAATTGAATCTCATTTAGATCAATTGAATTGGATCAGTTCAATTGATGATCACCAGATTCAAACCCTTATTGGTGTGACCCAGTTAGGTTCAGTTCTGTATGGTAATAGGATATGTCATGATCTCTATCATCGACATCATTGAAACTCCTTTTGATGGATCAAAACTCTTCTGATTCGAACAGCTAGAATGATCGATCATCTAAATTATTCTAATTGCTCTCAAAATCCACCAGTGACACCTAGCAGTATATGGTGGCAATCCATCAGAGCTAAATGCGAAGCTCTTAGTGCAGCTACTTGTGTGATTAAGTTCTTCTATCTTGAGCCCTGATCAGATTAGGGTTAAGGTGAACTCATCAAACCTTAGTTTTTGTCATATGATGTAATCATTCGATTCAAGTTTGATGTAAAAAATTAAATTAAAATTATTTCTATTATTTCACTCTGCCATGGCCATGGGCTTCTGGACTTGATTTTCAAGATCATCATAGGGCTGCTCTTCTACCACCGAGGTAGATAGATTCCATCTTGATGTAATCCAATTCCTACAATGAACATGCTATAGCCAACATACACCTCAGGGTTTCGTATGGCTAGGAGATCGAGTTATGGTATAGTCAAACTATAACATCCTCAAGGTGAACTGTCGATGCACCTCAGGTCAAAGAATCAGACACACTACTGTAGCATCGAGTCAGTCATTGACGAGAAGGTAGACTTCCTAATGACTACTCGAGGTGGTCATGCTCAGTGCCCTCGTTCTCTAACGAGTACTGTACTCTCACTCCAATGTCTCCACACCGTAGACTCAAGACTCATCTACTAAAGAGAAGCAATTGTACACCAACCTTTCGGATCAATCACCATCCTCGTGATGATCCTATGGTCGGGAGCATTTTATGAGTTAATAATGATTATTCATGTCTTAAATTTTCAACTCTTAAAAATATGAATTATCATTACCATTAACTCAAAGAATGTATCATAGACACTAAATACACACATGTGATAGAAAATAATCCATTTTATTGATTATAGTCAAAATTATAATTTTGCCCCTAGAAGTGTATTATAAGTGTCAGCCAATTCTGGCTTCTAGGGCACATATATCTAACAGTTCAGTGGTCATATTTCCAAATGAGAGCTTCGTGAGTTCATTTTGGCAATTGATTATGGCATTGATAGTCGCTAAAAATAGTCTCCCTAAAATAATCGGGTTATGAACCTTTGATTTTGGAATGGGTTCAGTCTCTAAAATTACAAAATCTATGGAAAAAAAAATTATCAACCTTAATTAACATGTCCTCTACCACTCCTTTAGGATTCCTAGAAGATTAATATGCTAATTGCAAGGCAATTCCTATAGGTTTTAGTTCTCCCAACCCTAATTGCTTATATATAGCATATGACAAAATGTTTATGCTGGCCCCTAAGTCTAATAAGGCCTTGTAAATATTTGTCTCTCCGATAGTGCATGAAATTATAGGAGGCCTTAGATCTTTGTACTTAATCGGCACTTGACTCAATAGATAAGAACTCATACTTGCTGCCAGAAAGGCTCTCTTGGGTACACTAGTGGTCATTTTCTTGGTGCAAAGATCTTTTAAAGCATTAGCATAGATCGATACTTGCTAGATCATGTCTAGTAGAGAAATATTTACTTAAACTTTTTAAACACCTCTAATATTTTATTCAAGTATTTTGATTGTTTATTAGACTTTAGTTGGTTTGGAAAAGAAGCTCCAGGAGTTATGGGTACAAGGCTGGATATACTATCAATTTCAGGAGCTTGAGTTTGTAAGGTAGGTTGTCTATAAATTTATTCGACAGTTGAGTCTTCTCTATTGTCAGATGTACCTACCTTATTATCCACTTGTTTCTTCAATCTTAAAGTATGAATGGCATTAACTTGATTGACTTGATTTTCATGTTGGGGTCGTGGACCATTTTGGTTTCTCGGGTTGGGCTCGGGTTGGTTAGGCAGTCCTACCTCATTCTCGCTCATTCATGGTAGAGGCTAGCTGACTTACCTGCATTTCTAGATGGGCTATGGCCTGGGTGTTAGCATTTAAGAGTTGGCCTGTGGTTTGCATGAAATTACTTAATGTAGCATTAGTGTCAGCATTGGATTTGGTTAGGACTTTTAGACTTTTCTCTAAAGAACTAAGTTTCTTTTCAGGATTATTGAAGCCTGGTGGGTTGTTTAACATAGGATTGGGCCTTGGGTTTTGCTGGTTGAAACTGGGACTATCTACATTTGGGTTCTGCGATCATGAGAAGTTTGGATGATTCCTCCATCCTGAGTTATATGTGGATGCATAAGGATTGTTCATTGATTCCTGGTATGCGGCATTTACTTGTACACACCCATTCTTTGTTGGGTTTATCAGGAGAGGACAGTCTTTAAGGATATGGTTTGGTGCACTACACCTGCTGTACATGAGTGCAGACACATGGTTCACACTAGCTGTTCTCTATAGTTCTAAGGCCTCTAACCTACGTGTTAGGGTTGCAATTTTAGCCTCTACAGTTAGAAAGGTTTGAACTTGGTATATTCCACCTCTTGAAGGTGTTGATCTTTTTTGTTTTCTAGTTATTTTCCATTGTAGACTTTTCTTGGCTAGGTCTTCTAGAAATTGCCAGACCTTATTGGGTTCTTTATACATAAATTGACCTTGGCACATTGACTCTAGCATGGTTCTGAAATTTAAATCTAGTCCCTCATAAACTATTTGGCATAGCCTCTAGGTCTCTATTCCTTGGTGTGGGCATTGGGTCAAGAGGTTCTTAAAACGGTCGAAATACTTCCTGAATGACTTACCAGCTAGTTGATAAAATTGGTTTATCTCATTTCTTATTCTAGCTGTCTTATGATGGAAAAAGTATTTTTTAAGGAACACTCTTACAAAGCCCTCTTAGGTCATGACAGATTAATTTGGCAAGCTGTATAGCCACTTTTTGGCATTATCCTTAAGGACAAAATTGATTAGTCTCAGCTTGATCTCATCCTCAGAAAGTTGTTGTAGCCTCAAATTGCACAAACCTCTTCAAATTCCCTAATGAATATATATGCATCCTCTATTTCAGTGAACTTTGAAAGCATATTAATCATTTGGGGTTTAATTTCAAAATTATTTGCAGTAGGTTGGGGCAACCTGATGCAAGAAGGTTGAATAGACCCAACTGGAAAACATAAATCCTTAAGGATTTGGGGCTGATTGATTTCTTCCATTTTAGGGACTTTAAGGTTTGACACAGGAACCGAGTCAATTCTAACTAGTCGACCCAAAATTTTTCTCCACAAAGGAAGTGGAGAATTCACTTTATTTTATATATTTTATTATAATTATTTTTTAAATTTTACTTTTCTATAGAAAAGAGAAGAGGAAGAAGAATTAGTTAAGATTTTTTTTTTTAAAATTTTTCAAACACTTATCAAGCAATTATCTATTTTAGGTTATCCTAATTCTAGATAGCTCCTAACTGCCAAGGTTGCCTTCGAGCACTCCAAGTTTGAAATTGACTAACTGAATCAGCTAGATAAGTGTAAGGTTGGTGGGATTCCCTCCATTACTTTTCTTAGATACTAATTAGATTGGGCAGATAAGCGAACGAAACTAATTAAAAACCACCTTCCTTCGAGCTCAGTCATCCCACAAACCACTTTCCTCAACACCGACAGGCGAACCAACTTAAACTGGATCCAACTCTTGGGTTCCCTTGTCCTAATGAGCTTGGATGTCTCTAGGGTTGACATCAAATTGATTTTATTTAAGGTTAGGATGAATGCAAATGCGGAAACTTATTTGTGGGCTAAGGAAGGAAGATAAAATCTCTACCTTATCTAATTTAGCTTTGTGCCTTTAAAGTAGTTTAGATATACTTATGCACAACTAATAAGAATAAATAAATTTTAATAAAAAAATTAATACTGAACTAAAATCAAATTAGTAAGGTAAAAGAAAAGAAAAAGATTAGATTATATCCTTGATTTCCAGCACTCACTAATTTTCTACAAAGCAAGATAAAAAAAAATAGAAAGGTCAGACTAAAATTAAACTAAAAGTATGAAGAACAAAAATTTAGAATATAATTTAAAATATGCCAATTCTTCGGCAACGATGCCAAAATCTTGACGTGTCTTAAAATAAACCGCAAGCACATGGTGGGCAAGGTAGCATGTCCAGTGAGTACAGATCAATCTCACGAGGAATTATGTTTGGATTGTGTTCAAACCCTTACTTAGGCGAGCTTTAACAAAAAGTTTAGTTGGTTGTTACTTACTAGTAAATAGTAAATTAATCATAGAGAATAATAATTTAAAGATCTAAGGCTTTTGAATCCACTAGACCAATAACTTAGAAAGCCTTTTTAAGATTTCTCTTATGATGTTCCTTGATTAAGGTGTAATGGATGGATAAGTATTTATCCTAATTAAGGAGCTCTCCTTTTAACTGCTTCTCTTGTATTACCCAAGTATGGATTATAAAGGGGCTCTGATCCAATAATAATCCATCAAAATTATCCATAGGAAGAAGAGAAAAGGAATTAAAAAGATTAAAAGTCTTCTACCTATTATCCTTCTTGCACTGAATCAAGCATGAACTATAAAGGGATTGAAATCCAATGATAGTCCATCAAGTTTCTTAGTAAGAAGCTTGAAGAAAGAAGAACTAAAAAATAAAGCCAAGAAGAAATCCTAAGAAGAGTTTCTAATCATGGTTTAGCTTCATTGTAAACCTCAGAGAATTGCTTAGCTAGACATGATTTGAAGAAAAACCATAAATCTGATTAAGAACATAAAAAAATATTATACTAATTGCTAAAAATTAAAATTATAGTAAATAAAATAGATGCAGAAAGTAAATAAGCATGAAAATTAAACTATCTTATGTGTTAAAATTAAACTGCATAAATTAAATTACACAAGCGATGATTAAAAGAAAATAAAACTTTATTATTGGAATAAAAAATTAATTACAGAAATAAGAACTAACTCCTAAGCCATTAATAGGACTTGGAATTAAAATAAGAAAATAAAAAGAAATACAGACTCTCCACTGACATACTTTTTTTTGGCTAACTTTTCTTCTCGTATGTTAGAAGGATGGAAGAAAGTCAAAAAAAGATTGATAAAAATTTTATGGGTAGGTATTTTTGTCTATCATATGGGCTTCTATAAGAGTTGTGGTGTGGAAAGATCTCATCTTAAGTAGTGGTACTGGGCTTTATTTATAAGTATCAAGAGAGAAGAGGTTTTTTTGATTTTTAGATGTGGGACTAATAAAAGGATGCATTCTAAGAGAATGAATGGTTGAGATTAAATAATAAAGTAGCTTGGATGGATAAGATGAAGGAAAAAAAAGATAAGATAAAAAGAAGAGTTGCCATTTACTCCAAATCCTTCCTCTCTAAAGAATTTTCAAAAAATATATATATATATATTTTAAATGCCGGATATCCTCTTGTGCGTGGCCTTCTTTCCATTTTGATCCCGTGCTAATTCCTCGCCACACCCACCTGAGTTCTTTAATTGCTTGGCCTTTCCTCCTTAGCGCATTCTTCTGCGTTTACGTTCATGCAACACCCAGTAACATAGCCTAATTCTATTCTTCAAAGTATCAGCCACGCCCAAAACTTTTAAGCATTAAATGCTTTGGCCCCATCATTAATTGCTAAAGCCAAAGCCTACATCTATCTTTTCCAAAACAACCCTTTCCTTTTGTATTATTGCTCTATGCATTCTCTTTTTTCCATACGTTCGCATCCATATATCTTTTCATGTCGTGCACAGAATAAGTCTGAATTTGAACTCGAGCTTCATCTGAATATATGGAGGGCTATTTCTAGTTGATTTATGATTAAGACTTTAAAATTAATTACTCCTGCAAAGATCATAAAAAGTATCAAATATAAATAAAAAAGATAAAGTAGCATGGATTTTAATACTTTTTATATTATAATTAATGTATTCATCAGACCACTATATAATTTTTTATAAAAAAAATAAAATTGCAAATGATTTTTTAATTAATGGTCTCTATTAGTACATATAGATATTTCTATTTTAATGTCGAGCAAAACGTGAATGCCATAGGAACAAAATGACCTAGGGATACTATCAAGGAAAGATATCTATGGCACCTTAGTCTAGGTCACATAGTTGAGGATAGAATTAATAAATTAAAATTCGAACTAATGGATCCATTGACTTTCAAGTCATATCCAATTTATAAATCATGCCTTCAAGGTAAAATGACCAAGCTTCCTTTTATAGGGCATGGAAAAAGGACGACAGACCTACTTGTCCTGAAACATACAGATGTATGTGGCCTATTTTATGTGCTGGCCAGAGGCAATTTTTTCTACTTCATCATCTTTATCGATGATTTATCTCGGTATGGATATGTGTGCTTGATGCGACATAAGTCTAAAGCCATTAAAAAGTTCAAGAAATTCAGACATGAAGTAAAAAAGCAAACCAAAAAGCCTATTAAGATTCTTCAATCAAATCGAGGAGGTAAATATCTTAGTCAAAAATTTTTGGACTATCTCAAGAATAATGACATAGTCTTATAATGAACTCCACCTAAAATACCTTAACTCAATGAGATTTCAGAATGAAGAAATCGGATTCTATTAGATATGGTCCGATCCATGATGAGCTTCATGAAACTTTCTGAGTTTCTTTGGAGACATAGTTTAATGATAGCGATTTATCTAATGAATAGGGTTCTGTCTAAAATTGTTCCTACCACACTGTATGAGATATGACATGGTAAGGAACCAAGTTTGAGTTATATCAAAATTTAGGATTGTCTAGCTCATGTTAAGAGACAGTAGGTAGATAAGTTAGAGTCTAGGTTCCTTAGAGCTCAGTTTATAGGATATCCTAAAGAGTCGTTCGGATATTATTTTTATCTTCGGGAAGACCATAATATGATTGTGAGTTGACATGCCATTTTTCTTGAAAAATAGTTTATTCAAGATGGTGGTATCGAAAGAAGATCAGGCTTGAGGAGAAAGTCTCCAAAGAGCAACGAGCCAAGAAACTTATAGAACCCAATCAGTATGAGCCAATCAACACACAATCTCCTCCACCTCGTAGATTAAGTAGGATTTTCCATCCTCTTGAAAGGTACTTAGATACTATTTCAAAGGATGTAGAGAAAATGTTCCTCACGAAAAATGAGCTTCATGGTAATGATTGTTAGATATATGTGCCCTAGAAGCCAGAATTGGCTGACACTTGTAATACACTTCTAAGGGCAAAATTGTAATTTTGACTATAATTAATGAAATGGGTTATTTTCTATCACACATGTGTATTTAGTGTCTGTGATACATCCTTTGAGTTAATGGTAATGATAATTCATATTTTCAAGAGTTGAAAATTTAAGACATGAATAATCATTATTAACTCATAAACAGCTCCCGACCATAGGATCATCATGAGGATGGTGATTGATCCGGAAGGTTGGTGTACGATCGCTTCTCTTTAGTAGATGAGTCTTGAGTCTACGGTGTAGAGACACCGGAGCGAGAGTACAGGTACTCGTTAGAGAACGAGGGCACTGAGCGTGACCACCTCGAGTAGTCATTAGGAAGTCTACCTTCTCGTCAATGACTGACTCGATGCTGCAGTAGTGTGTCTGGTTCTTTGACCTGAGATGCATCGGCAGTTCACCTTGAGGGTGTTATAGTTTGACTACACCATTACTCGGTCTCCTAGCCATATGGAACCCTGAGGTGTATGTTGGCTATAGCATGTTCATTGTAGGAACTGGATTGCATCAAGATGGGATCTATCTACCTCGGTGGTAGAGGAGTAGCCCTATGATGATCATGAGAATCAAGTCCAGAAATCCATGGCCATGGCAGAGTGAAATAATAGAAAGAGTTTCTATTTAGATTTTCACATTGGACTCGAATCGAATGATTACATCATATGACAGAGACTAGGGTTTGACGAGTTCACCTTAACCCTAATCTGATCGGGGCTCAAGATAGAAGAACTTGAATCACACAGGTAGCTGCACCAAGAGGTTCGCATTCAGCTCTGATGGGTTGCCACCATATACTGCTAGGTGTCACTGGTGGATTTTGGGAGCAATTAGAATGATTTAGATGATCGATCATTCTAGCTGTTCGAATCAGAAGAGTTCTGATCCATCGAAAGGAGTTTCGATGATGTCTATGATAGAGATCATGACATATCCCATTACCATACAGAACTGAACCTAACTGGGTCACACAAACAAGGGTTTGAATCTGGTGATCATCAATTGAACTGATCTAGTTCAATTGATCTGAATGAGATTCAATTAGGTTCAAGGAAATCGTGCTAGCACTCGATTGAACCTAACGTTCTTCTTTTACTATCATAAATAAGTTGTCCTGACTGAGCCAAAGGAGTTTGTGCTCAATCAGAGGCCTTCATATGGTCTGACTGGAGGTTGTCCAAGTCAGAATAGGTTGTCTTATTTGTAAGACATTACCTGCCATTTTTGGTCACCTGCCATTTCTTGTTCTTTGACTTTGGTCAAAAGTCTACCTTTGACTGTCAAACGTTGACCATTGACCCTTTGACTTTTGACCACATGTCATGCACCTATTGGAGAGCTGGTGGGGGCCTGTCCCCCTGCCAGAACCTGGCAAGGAGAAGGGCGCACGCCAAGGGTGGCGTGAGCCCAAGTAGGAGGCGCCTAGGAGTCCTTGTTGGACAAGGACTCCACCTCCCTTTTGGATTCCAATCAGAGTTCTACTAAGAATCCAGTTTGACTGGTCTTAGGCGCCCTCTAAGGAGGAATCCAGGGGTCTCTATTCCAACCAATCAGATTTAGATCTGATTTCACAAAGGGTTGTGATTGGTTGAGAGGAAGAGGAGTTGGATCACAAGAGGTCTATAAATAAGACCCTGCGCCCAACCCTAATTCTAAAGTGAATGCAATTGAGACCCCACGCCCCAAGGCTGCCTCTCCCCTCCTTCTCCATGCCATAGCTCTCTTCTCCCCTTGCTCTCCACGTCCAAAAGGTGTTTTGGACTTAGTTTGGTGCGATTCAGATCAAGGAAAGGCGATCAAAAGCAAGAAGGCTGCGCTGCTGCAAAAGGACGACTGCAGATCTTCAAAAGAGTTTTGAAGATCCTCCAGATCAGATCCAGATCTGATTTTTGGAGGTGTGATAGAGAAGAAGAGGATCTCCAGATCCAACCCGAGTGGATACCGGTAGAGGCCAGGCGCTTGCGTGGCTAAGATCCAGAACCTTCCGCTGCAATCAGGATCATCTACAGGGTAATAGGATTACCCAAATCAGGTAAATTAAATTTGATTTAATTTATCTTATTTTATTTTATTTATTAAAATAATAAGAATCAGATCTGAAACATATCAAGATCTGATTGAGATCAAGAGAAAATTTTTGAAATATATCTCTTGATCTAATCAGATCTGGACGAACCTGGACCGGGAAATCAGGATTTCCCTTCAACTGGTATCAGAGCCATGGTTCTAAATTGTTTAGATCTGATTTTAATTTTATTTTAATTAGAAAATAAAGTGATTTCAGATGTCACATGAGATGTGATCAGATCTGAAATCAGAAAAATTAAAATTAAATGATTTGGATCTAAGAACATGAAGATATGCATGACTAGTTCTAGAATAGAATAGTTCTATAGAATAGTTTTGCATGTCTTTGATTTAATCTGATTAAATCATATTTTAGATCTTCTTATTTACTATTTTCTGATATTATAAGTGTTATAATAACATCTGATAAACAGCAAATAAAAATTATTTAATTTTAAATATCATATGAGATATGATAGATGCATGACTAGACTAGTTGTAGAATAGTTCTACATAATTGTCTAGATTAGAATTTATTTTGATTAGATCAATTTAAATCTAATTTTTTAGATTATTATGTGATAATTTAGATCTGAAAACATGCATGATTTGATACATGAGATGTATGCAAAATATGCCTTGATTAGATCTAAATTTGTATATGAGATATATGATATAGATCTATAACTGTTTTGTAGATTTACATGTTCCTGATTAAGGCGTTCCTCTTGGCCGTCCGGTCATAAGAACGAAGAAGGGTTTAAAGGCCCTCTCTTCCCATTCGATGGGGTGTTCTTATGACGTGTAGGGGTGCTGCGTGTTCGTCCTTAATCAGAAACCCAAAACTTACTTTCTGCAAAACCCTAGATCCTGAAACCCTAGGATTTATTGTGCATATTTTGTTTATGAACCCAACTTAATTAAGAATTAAGTTTATGGAATATTAATTAGGTCTAAAATTGAGAATTTCAGATCTAAGACATATTCATAATACTGGGTTCGGGCTTGGGTAGCTCAATTAGGTCTAAGCGGTTGATCAAACCGAATCAAGAGTTGGTTAGATGGGATCAACAATGCTTAAATTGACCAGCCTAATAGGATTAAGTCTGGGTCAAGATCGAGTCACGATCAAGCAAGACCTAATTAGGCTCAGAGGTTAGAGTCTGGATTGTAGGCTAACCCAATTGGTTCTGACTCAACAATTTGGTGTCTAAGGTAAGTTTGGCACATAGACGACCGACTGGTTTTTAATTGGAAGCTACTCGACCTGAATGCGTTCTTGTGCGAGTTAATGGCATATTCCTTCCACCGGTCTCACTTACCTGGCCATATCTGTTGACACAGTTCTGATCTGAGGTGGTCAATAATCCGAGCTGACCCATGCCACTAGGTTAGTCATAATTGTTATGACTAAGCCAAGTCTAGTTTAATGAGACCTGAATCAATTCTCCCTAAGAAAAGATTAAGTCCGAGGTCTTCCACCATTGTAGACGTGCGGGCCCTTCCCGGGGTTGATTGTTCTCGGCTGGATACAGTGGCTCAGTTGCACCGGGAAGACGCAACCATGTCTATTAGGCATTGGATGCTATGGGCTGGAGGATGAGTTGGGCTCAATATTCCGGATACGGTGAGAGACCCAATTAGGAACCCAGTCTATGCAAATGGTGGGTCTGACTTAACTAAGGAGTGGATCAATATTCCGGATACGGTGAGATTCATGAATTAGAGACCAAGTTTGGGTGCACCATGATTAGAGAATCATTGAACAAGAGTTGTTCACTCATTGGCTAACCCATCACCAATAACTGTTAGGTGAGGTGATGAGTCAGTTGGTGAGACCGCACCACCCACTAGAAATCATCAATCGTGGAGATTTTCGCATCTCTACAGAGGGAGTGTAGGGATCCGAGAAAATAGTGGGAGCTAATTTGTTTAAAAATAAAATCCCTAAACAAATTGGTCAAGTCAAAATTACAGTATCTAACTAGAATCTTTGACTCTCTACAGGAAAATGTCTGCGTCCAACCCACTGGCACGTATCCTAGACACACATAGACTGACTGGACCCAATTATAAAGATTGGCTCAGGAACTACAAAATTGTTTTGGGTTCAGAGAAGTTAACACATGTTTTGGACCAGGACCCTCCCACCTTACCAGCTCGTCCATCCACTGAACAGAGAGCGTCTCTGGAAAAATGGATTGACGAAGACAATAAGGCCAGATACTACATGTTGGGCTCGATGTCTGATGAGCTCCAGCGCCAACATGAAGATATCGGGACTGCTCGCCAAATGTTGGCTCACCTGCAGGAGATGTTTGGTGAACAGAGTCGCGCAGCCAAATATCAAGTCACGAAATGACTTTTTAAGGCTAAGATGCGTGATGGGCAGTCAGTCCAAGATCACTGTCTGACAATGATCAAGGACATGGAAGAGCTTGAGAAGCTCGGTGTGAAGTTGGACTTGGACTTGCAGAACGATATTATTCTGCAATCCTTGACTGATGCATATGGGCAATTCATCATGAATTACCACATGCATAAACTTCAAAATTCCTTGGCCGAGTTGATGAATATGCTGGTTACCGCTGAGCTTTCTATGAAAGGTTCTAAAGGCTCAGTTCTTGCTATGGAACGGACTTCTTCCAAAAGAAAGTCTTATGGAAAGAAAAAGAAGTCTGTGAAAAAGCAAAAGGTAGAAGGATCAAAGAAGAAGAAGGCAGAACCGAAGAAGAAGGTCGATGGCAAAGGAAAGTGTTTCCATTGCAACAGCGACGGCCATTGGAAGCGGAACTGCCCTACTTACCTGGCCACCCTGAAGAACAAGAAGGAAGGTCCTTCTGGAGGTATGCTCGTTATTGAGTCTAACCTTACGGTTTCTTCTGCATCCAGTTGGGTGCTTGACTCTGGTTCTAGTGCTCATCTGTGCACTTCTATGCAGGGTCTTGAGGATAGCAGGAGGCTGAGGGATGGAGACATGATCCTACGCGTCGGTAATGGAGCAAGAGTTGCTGCAGTAGCCGTGGGAACATACCCTCTTGCGATTACCATCTGGTTTAGACTTAGTTTTAAAAGACTGTTATTATGTGCCTGCAGCTAGCAGGAATTTGATTTCTGTTTCATGCTTAGCACAAGAAGGTTATGTGATCACCTTCTTTAAGGACCATTGTAACATTCTTTATGAAAGAAATAAAATTGCAAATGGTTTCCTTGTTAATGGTCTTTATCAGTTGCATATTGATGTACCTATTTTAACTATCGAGCAAAACGTGAATGCCAAACGACCTAGGGATAGTCCAAACGACAGATATCTATGGCACCTGAGATTAGGTCATATAGCAGAAGATAGGATTAACAAATTGGAGAAAAATGGGCTATTGAGTCCATTGACTTTTGAGTCATATCCAACTTGTGAATCTTGTCTTCAAGGCAAAATGACTAAACTCCCTTTTGTTGGACATGGGGAGAGGGCCACAGATCTCCTTGCCCTAGTACATACTGATGTGTGCGGCCCATTCGATGTGCCGGCTAGAGGCAATTTTGTCTACTTCATTACCTTTACCGATGATCTGTCTAGGTATGGGTATGTGTATCTTATGAGACATAAGTCTGAAGCCTTTGAAAAGTTCAAAGAATTCAGACATGAAGTAGAAAAACAAACTGGAAAACCCATTAAGGTTCTTCGATCAGATCGAGGAGGTGAATACCTTAGCCGGGAATTCCTAGACTATCTTAAGGAAAATGGCATAGTCTCTCAATGGACTCCACCAGGAACACCTCAACTCAACGGGGTTTCAGAACGGAGAAATCGGACTCTATTGGATATGGTTCGATCCATGATGAGCTTCACAGACCTCCCAGATTTTCTTTGGGGACATTCATTATTAACTTCAATCTATTTACTGAATAGGGTTCCCTCTAAAACCGTTCCTACCACACCGTATGAGATATGGCACGGTAAGAAACCAAGTCTGAGTCATCTCAGAATTTGGGGTTGTCCGGCTTATGTCAAAAGACAACAAGCGGACAAGTTAGAGTTTAGGTCCTTTAGAGCTCGATTCATAGGATATCCTAAAGAGTCATTAGGATACTATTTCTACATTCCAGAAGACCACAATGTGATTGTGAGTCGACATGCCATATTTCTTGAAAAATAGTTTATTCAAGATAGTGGCATTGGAAAGCAGATTAAGCTTGATGAGAAAGTCTCACAAGCAGAAACGAGCTAAGGACCAAGTGGAACCAAATCAGGTTGAGCCAATAAGAACACTACCTCCTCCACCTCGTAGATCGGAAAGAGTTTCCCGTCCCCCTGAAAGATACTTAGGTATTATTTCAGAGGATGTAGAGGAAATGTTCCTCATAGGTAATGGTGCTCATGGTGATGATCCCAAAACCTACAACGAGGCGATATCAGATATCGACTCCGAGAAATGGCTTGAGGCAATGAAGTCAGAAATTCGACTCGATGCACTCAAACCAAGTCTGGACCTTGGTAGATCCACCAGAAGGTATAGTACCTATTGGGTGTAAATGGATCTTCAAGAGAAAGATTGGTGCAGATGGGAATGTGGAGACATTCAAGGCTAGACTGGTGGCAAAAGGTTATAGTCAACGTGAAGGCATTGACTATCAGGATACCTTTTCCCCGGTAGCTATGCTAAAATCCATCCGCACATTGCTTGCTGTTGCAGCCTATTTCGATTATGAAATATGGCAAATGGACGTGAAAACGGCATTCCTAAATGGATATCTTGAGGAAGATATCTATATGGAACAGCCGCTAGGTTTCACATCCAGTGATACTGATCACAAGGTTTGCAAGCTGCAAAGGTCCATATATGGACTTAAGCAAGCATCTCGGAGCTGGAACACTCGTTTCAATGATGTGATCAAAAAGTTTGGTTTCATCAAAAATGAAGAGGAACCATGTGTTTTCAAAAGGGTCAGTGGGAGCGCTGTTGTCTTCCTCGTATTTATACGTGGATGACATCCTCCTTATTGGGAATGATATTCCCATGTTGACATCAGTCAAGATGTGGTTGTCCTAAGGAATTCTCCATGAAAGACCTAGGTGAAGCATCCTTTATTCTAGGAATTAAGGTCTATAGGGATAGACCGAATAGGATGCTAGGACTTTCACAGAAGATGTACATAGAGGAAGTACTAAAGAGGTTTAGTATGGAAAACTCTAAGAGGGGATTAATACCCTTCAGACATGGTATTCATCTTTCCAAGAAGATGTGCCCTAGCACACCTGAGGAAATAGAACGCATGAGCAAGATCCCTTATGCTTCTGCAATAGGGAGCCTCATGTATGCCATGCTATGTACACGACCTGATATAGCCCATGCTGTGAGTGTCACAAGCAGATATCAGTCAAATCCAGGTGAAGAACACTGGACTTCTGTGAAATGTATCCTTAAGTACTTGAGAAGAACTAAGGATATGATGTTGGTCTTTGGTAACGGAGAACTCCTGGTCCAGGGATACACAGACTCGGACTTCATGTCCGATATAGATGATCGAAAGTCGACATCTGGCAGACTGTTTGTGCTGGAAGAGTTCCAAGCAAACGGTGATACCCACCTCCATCCTGCGATTACCTTGAGAAAGGTTACGTTGAGGTCAAGAGAGTCAACTCCACAGATAATGTGGCAGACCCACTTACAAAGCCGTTGGGCCAGCAGAAGATCGAAGCCCACCTTGAGAAGATGGGACTTAGACTTGTAGCCAATTGGCTTTAGGACAAGTGGGAGATTGTTAGATATATGTGCCCTAGAAGCCAGAATTGGCTGACACTTGTAATACACTTCTAGGGGCAAAATTGTAATTTTGACTATAATTAATGAAATGGGTTATTTTCTATCACACATGTGTATTTAGTGTCTGTGATACATCCTTTGAGTTAATGGTAATGATAATTCATATTTTCAAGAGTTGAAAATTTAAGACATGAATAATCATTATTAACTCATAAAACAGCTCCCGACCATAGGATCATCACGAGGATGGTGATTGATCCGGAAGGTTGGTGTACGATCGCTTCTCTTTAGTAGATGAGTCTTGAGTCTACGGTGTGGAGACACCGGAGCGAGAGTACAGGTACTCGTTAGAGAATGAGGGCACTGAGCGTGACCACCTCGAGTAGTCATTAGGAAGTCTACCTTCTCGTCAATGACTGACTCGATGCTGCAGTAGTGTGTCTGGTTCTTTGACCTGAGATGCATCGGCAGTTCACCTTGAGGGTGTTATAGTTTGACTACACCATTACTCGGTCTCCTAGCCATATGGAACCCTGAGGTGTATGTTGGCTATAGCATGTTCATTGTAGGAACTGGATTGCATCAAGATGGGATCTATCTACCTCGGTGGTAGAGGAGTAGCCCTATGATGATCATGAGAATCAAGTCCAGAAGCCCATGGCCATGGTGGCAGAGTGAAATAATAGAAAGAGTTTCTATTTAGATTTTCACATTGGACTCGAATCGAATGATTACATCATATGACAGAGACTAGGGTTTGACGAGTTCACCTTAACCCTAATCTGATCGGGGCTCAAGATAGAAGAACTGAATCACACAGGTAGCTGCACCAAGAGGTTCACATTCAGCTCTGATGGGTTGCCACCATATACTGCTAGGTGTCACTGGTGGATTTTGGGAGCAATTAGAATGATTTAGATGATCGATCATTCTAGCTGTTCGAATCAGAAGAGTTTTGATCCATCGAAAGGAGTTTCGATGATGTCTATGATAGAGATCATGACATATCCCATTACCATACAGAACTGAACCTAACTGGGTCACACAAACAAGGGTTTGAATCTGGTGATCATCAAATGAACTGATCTAGTTCAATTGATCTGAATGAGATTCAATTAGGTTCAAGGAAATCGTGCTAGCACTCGATTGAACCTAACGTTCTTCTTTTACTATCATAAATAAGTTGTCCTGACTGAGCCAAAGGAGTTTGTGCTCAATCAGAGGCCTTCATATGGTCTGACTGGAGGTTGTCCAAGTCAGAATAGGTTGTTTTATTTGTAAGACATTACCTGCCATTTTTGGTCACCTGCCATTTCTTGTTCTTTGACTTTGGTCAAAAGTCTACCTTTGACTGGTCAAACGTTGACCATTGACCCTTTGACTTTTGACCACATGTCATGCACCTATTGGAGAGCTGGTGGGGGCCTGTCCCCCTGCCAGAACTTGGCAAGGAGAAGGGCGCACGCCAAGGGTGGCGTGAGCCCAAGTAGGAGGCGCCTAGGAGTCCTTGTTGGACAAGGACTCCACCTCCCTTTTGGATTCCAATCAGAGTTCTACTAAGAATCCAGTTTGACTGGTCTTAGGCACCCTCTAAGGAGGAATCCAGGGGTCTCTATTCCAACCAATCAGATTTAGATCTGATTTCACAAAGGGTTGTGATTGGTTGAGAGGAAGAGGAGTTGGATCACAAGAGGTCTATAAATAAGACCCTGCGCCCAACCCTAATTCTTAAGAGTGAATGCTATTAGATACGCCCCAAGGCTGCCTCTCCCCTCCTTCTCCACGCCATAGTCTCTTCTCCTCTTGCTCTCCACGTCCAAAAGGTGTTTTGGACTTAGTTTGGTGTGATTCAGATCAAGGAAAGGCGATCAAAAGCAAGAAGGCTGCGCTGCTGCAAAAGGACGACTGCAGAACTTCAAAAGAGTTTTGAAGATCCTCCAGATCAGATCCAGATCTGATTTTTGGAGGTGTGATAGAGAAGAAGAGGATCTCCAGATCCAACCCGAGTGGATACCGGTAGAGGCCAGGCGCTTGCGTGGCTAAGATCCAGAACCTTCCGCTGCAATCAGGATCATCTACAGGGTAATAGGATTACCCAAATCAGGTAAATTGAATTTGATTTAATTTATCTTGTTTTATTTTATTTATTAAAATAATAAGAATCAGATCTGAAACATATCAAGATCTAATTGAGATCAAGAGAAAATTTTTGAAATATATCTCTTGATCTAATCAGATCTGGACGAACCTGGTCCGGGAAATCAGGATTTCCCTTCAATGATCTCAAAATCTATAACGAGGTGATATCATATATCGACTCCAAGAAATGACTAAAGGTAATGAAGTCAGAGATTGACTCAATGCACTCAAACCAAATCTAGATCTTGGTAGATCCACTTGAAGGTATAGTACCTATTGGTGTAAATGGATCTTCAAGAGCAAGATAGGTGTAGATGAAAATGTGGAAACATTTAAGGCTTGGCTAGTGGCGAAAGGGTATAGTCAGCATGAAGGCATTGACTATCAAGATACCTTCTTGCTAATAGCCATTCTTAAATCCATCCACACATTGCTTGCAATTGCAGCCTATTTTGATTATGAAATATGGCAGATGAACGTGAAAATAATATTCTAAAATGGATATCTTAAGAAAAATATCTATATGGAACAACCCTTTGGTTTCACATCCGATGATGGTGATCATAATATCTGCAAGTTGCAGAGGTCCATACATAGACTAAAGCAAGCATCTCGAAGCTGAAATGCTCGTTTTAATGATGTGATCAAATCATTTGATTTCATCAAGAATGAGGAGTCATGTATTTTCAAAAAGGTCAGTGGAAGCACTGTTGTCTTCTTCGCACAATACGTGGATGACATCCTCCTAATTTGGAACGATATTTTCATGTTGATTTTGGTCAAAGTATGGTTATCTAAAGAGTTCTCTATGAAAGATTTAGGAGAAGCATCCTTTATTTTAGGGATTAAGGTTTATAGAAATAGACCAAAGAGGATGCTGGGTATCTCACAGAAGATGTACATAGAAGAGGTGCTGAATAGGTTCAGTATGAAAAACTCCAAGAGGGGATTAGTGCCCTTCAAACATCGCATTCGTCTCTTCATGTTGTGCATGAGCAAGATTCCTTTTGCATCGACAATAGGGAGTCTCATATATGCCATGCTATGTACATGATTTGATATCGCCCATGCTATGAGTGTCACAAGCGGGTATCAGTCAAATCTAGGCGAAGAGCACTGGACTTCTATGAAGTGTATCCTTAAGTACTTGAGAAGGACTAAGCATATGTTTCTGATCTTTGGTAATAGAGAACTCTAGGTCCAAGGGTATACAGACTCAGACTTTATGTTTGATATAGATAATCGAAAGTTGACATCTGATAGTCTATTCTTGTATAATGATGGTGCTGTAAGCTAGAAGAGTTCTAAGCATATCATGATAGTAGACTCCACCATGGAAGCAGAATATATCTTTGCCTCGAAAACTGCGAAGGAGGCATTCTGATTCAAGTAGTTCATTGCAGAGCTTGGATTGATACTATCAAATGCCATCTCTCTGTACTGCAATAACAATAGTGCCATAGTCCTAGCTAAGGAGCTGAGGTCTCATCAAAAATTCAAGCATATCAAGCGACGGTATCACCTCATCTACGATTACCTCGAGAAAGAATACGTCGAGGTCAAGAGAGTTGACACCATAGATAATGCGGCTGACCCATTGGTGAAGCCGTTGAGCCAGTAGAAGATTAAAGCCCACCTTGAGAAGATGGGACTTAGATTTGTAGCCAATTGACTTTAGGTCAAGTGGAAGTTTGTTAGATGTGTGTCCTAGAAGCCAGATTGACTGATTTTATAAAATACTATCTAAAAATATTTTTATAATTTTGACTAAAATTAATAAAAAAATTATTTTCTATCATATTGTATATTTAAAAGTGTTCATGATACATCATTTGAGTTAACGAGTATGATAATACATATTTTCAAGAGTTAAAAATTTAAGGCATGTATTATCAAAATTAACTCATAAACTGCTTTCGATCGTAGGATCATTATGAGTATGATAATCAATTCGAAAGATTAATGTACAATCACTTTCTTAGAATAGATGAGTCTTGAGTCTATGCTGTGGAGACATTGAAGCGAGAGTATAGGTATATTCGTTGAGAACGAGGGCATTGAGCGTGACCATATCGAGTAGTCATAAGAAAGTCTACCTTCTTATTGAAGACTAGCTCGATACTGTAGTTGTGTATCTGGTTCTTTGATTTGAGGTGCATTGATAGTTCACCTTGAGGGTGTTATAGTTTGATTATACCATACCTCAGTCTTCTAGCCATTCGGAGTCCTGAGGTGTATATTGGCTACAACATGTTTATTATAGAAATTGGATCGCACTAATAGAAGATCTATCAATCTCAGTAGAGGAGTAGTCCTGTGATAATCATGAGATCGAGTTCTTAAGTCCATGGCCATGGCATTATGAATTAATAGAAAGAAGTTTCTATTAGGATTTCACATTGGACTTGAATCGAATGATTTATTCATATGACAGGTGTTGGGTTTGATGAGTTCATCTTAACTCTAATCCTATCGAGACTTATGATAGAGAAACCCAATCACATAGGTAGCTATACCGAGAGATTCGTACTCGGTTCTGATGGGTTGCCACCATATACTGTTAGATATTACTGATAAATTTTAGGATCAATTAGAATTATCTTGATGATCGATAATGCTAATTGGATGAATTAGAGGAGTTCTGGTCCATCAAAAGGTGTTTCGATGATGTTGATGATGGAGATCGTGATATGTTCCATTAGTATATAGAATTGAACCTAATTGGGTTACATAAATAAGTATTTAGATCTGGATGTCATCAATTGGGCTAACCTAATTCGCTTGATTTGGATTTGATCCAATCAGGTTCAAAGAAATCGTGCTGGCACATGATTAAGCCCGACTTTCTCCTTCTGTAGTCTTTCTGATTCATCTCAATTAAGTCAAATTAGATTTAGCTCATCCGAAAACCCTATATGGGTTTGTCCTAGTTTGACTGGGCCTTGTCCTAGTTAGATCAAGGCTTTCCCTAAGAGAAAAGGGCTCGTCCTAAGAGAAAAAGGCTCGTCTTAATCCCATCGGATTGGAACAGGACAAGGGTCAAATGTTGACCCATAATGCAGGAATGAAGGGAGAGGGGTATGCGCCTCCTGGAGAAATTCTGGGGGCACGCCCCCCCTTGATTTTTGGCATGAAGAGAAGGGTGCACGCCCCTCCTGGCATGCACCCGATGTGGATAAAAATTGGAGACCCCATTCAAATTGGATTTGATTGGGTCAAAGAGTTTGATTTGGATCAAACTCTAG
>QRFJ01006979.1:0-105275 GCA_006176705.1 Cocos nucifera
GGATTAGGGTTGGGATTGGGATTGGGGTTTGGGGTTAGCGTTTGGTGTGAGGGTGGGTTTTTGATTGTAAGGAGGAAGGAGGGAGGATGCCGTCGGACAGTGAGAGGTGGGGGGAAGTTTCGTGATATTTATTCCGGCATCAGTTTTGAGATTCCGAGGTCGTCGATTGGACTCAACGGGGGGGGCCTTTCTTCTAATTCATTTTCTCATTCTCCTCCTCTTTTCGACGTGGTAGTGCAGCAGAAATCATATTTTGCATTTTACATGATGA
Source organism: Cocos nucifera (assembly GCA_006176705.1). Taxonomy (NCBI): domain Eukaryota; kingdom Viridiplantae; phylum Streptophyta; class Magnoliopsida; order Arecales; family Arecaceae; genus Cocos; species Cocos nucifera. Next base: position 272 of record QRFJ01006979.1, read on the forward strand.
TGGATGATTTTTTTTCCTCAAAATAAATATAGGGATCTTCCCTCGTTAAATATTGATTTCGAAAATTGATGATCCATGCTCATAAAAAAAATGTAGAGAAAATATATCATATATTGCATGTATCATATCGTGTACACTATCAACCGTTCATAATCGACCGTGCACGTTATCATTTATAACTACTAGTTCTTGTGGGCTCTATTCATCATAGTATAGTATTGCAGATATTTTTTTTTAAATATATTAAGCAATTAACTTATGATGAGATGGCTTGGGCTCCAAAATATTTTTCACCATCAAGTATTCTCTTTAGGCTTGTTCGATTTATAGAAAGAATTTTTTAAAAAAAAATTATTTTTTTAAATTATTTTTAAGAAATATGATTTTGACATGTTTGGTTGATCGTAGAAAAATAGCTTATTGCAGAGTAGTTTATGTTTGATTAAACATTTATTTTTTTAAGAAAATGATATAAAATACTTATTATATCCTTAATAGATATAAAATCATACATTTTCTTTTAAATTTTATATAAATAATAATAATATATTTATATTAATATATTATAATATGATATTAATTTATTATATTAATATAATATTAATATAAATTAATATTATATTAGTATTTTAATATAATAAATTTATTAATATAGATGTAAATATTATATTATATTAATACTAATAAAATTTTATATTAATATGAATATTAAAATACTATTAATATATTATAATACTTATATTAATATAAAAATTATGTTATATTGATATAGATATTAGAAATATATCGCTATTTAAAATTTCATCTTAGCCATCTTTTGATATTTTAAGAATTTCAGTCTTGGATTCTAAAACAATATTTTTAGAAAGAAAAAAACTATCACTTTTCATCTCTTGGGAAGTTCCAAAACCCATCTTTTCTATGAATTTTTACTTTTCATAAAATATATTAAATATTTTCATATGAAAAAAGCTTTTTTTCATTTTTTCTTCTCTTAAAACTCCAACCAAACAAAAGGCCTTCTTCTCACTTTTCAAAAATTATCCTTTCCCTCCTTCACTTCCCACGAACCAAATGGATCCTTTTATCCTTTTGAGCACCACCACCAATCACCACTCCATAAACTACTTAAGTTTGGGATCTTATATGGTAGCTAAGGTTTGGGTAAGCAACTAGCGTAGGCATATTAGGTGCAACTGATTTGTTGATCAATGACCATGTTGAAAATAAATCTTATATATTAAAAAATATATAGTTACAAACTTTATTAAATAGTAAGGTGCCATTTTTTCAAGCGATATGCATGGCCTCATAAAAAGACATCGTGCACTCTTATAGGGTGTCATGCCATCGGAATATATATTTCAAATATATTAAAATAATTATTTTGAGATAATTTTAATAATGTTTTAGATGTTTTAAAGCAATTAGTCTAAGTTGATTTAATAGCTGTTTGATTTGATTTTGTCTTGGAGTTAGAACTTTTATTAGAGCAAAATTTCCCGCTAAATCTAGAGTAGATATTCTTTCCATCTCCTTCCCTTCTCCGGACAAACAAGACCCTCACTTAATTCACATAAGTCTTCCAATTTTATCAAAGATAGTTAACTATGGACCACTTAAAACATTTATTGGAGGTAATCCTTGATGAGTGCTATCAAAAGGTGGATGTTTATCAAATAAGACAATCGACGAGCCTGTATCATGTCATACACGGTGTGTATTATTTGATGGTCATCCATCGCCTACGATGGCTATTGAGGACTGCACTCACATAAAGGCATAGCAAGACCAGATGGGCCGCATTATTCCGGTCCCCTCCCCTCACATAATTTAGAAGGACAATATTTAATTGTCTAATTTTGACCATCACTAAATCTAAGACTGACCAAATTACCTAGTATTTTCTTCAAGGCCTCTAGAGGAATGCTACACTTAATTGAAACCAAATTTTATCATTTTTAATATATCTAATGACATTATCATTTATATAATTTATTACACCAACCCTACTAGGTGAGATAGGTGGAGTGAATATTGTTTCTTTTTTTTTTTTTTTGGTAAGAGAGTGAATATTGTTTTTAGTAAGACAAACGGGTTCTAACACGGGGGAGTGACACTCAAGTGGGGATTGTACCGATATCTTCCATCTTGCTCAGTCTTTGGTGAGAACAAAGACAGATTCTAACCTCACTCGGTCTCTATCCTTTCCTCTAACTTTCTCCGGTGGTATGGGACCAATATCCTAACCTAGCATTTGATGATATAATTGGAATTGGCCGTGATATGATAGAGACCGGTTGTTGAAGGGATAAAATAAGAAAACAAAATCCAAAAGGGCCAAGTCAAACACGTTGTTGACAAGAGCATGATGTAAATGAGATGGTAGACTCGAATGCGAGACATGATGGTCCAAAAGCTTGACTTCCACGGACTTAACCACAAAAATATATTAGATTCGACATCATGACGGTGATCCATCATGTAAAAAAAAGGAACCCGTGATAACTTTTATCAAAAGAATAGCATGATGGATAAATTTCGGACACTTTTCTGACCCAGATTGATGGGTACATCCAGGTAGATATTTTGCTTCCAATGGATATAATACTAATGCTTGAATGCCATGGGAACGATGGAAGACAATTCCACAGCAATACTTTCTTCGTTACAAGTAAAAATCTCGATGACGGATAACTTTGAATACAAGCTCAAAAATAATGGACAACAATTAAATAAATATTATTATTATTATTTGACTAAATCTAAAAAATTATATTATTATTTTTTCTATAGATATGAGATATTTTAAAAGATACTAATAAGAATCTATCTCCAGCAAAATTTTTGGAGGATTACTTGAAACAAAATGTTGCAGGTGAAACTATTGGAAGCAAGTATATGCTTGGTGCTTTCGGATTTCCAACTTGAGAGGACCAGGTAAATATTAGGGTTCAAAATCAAAGGAATGTCATGAGACATGCTCAACATCATGATAAATTTATATTATACACAAATGAAATACTAAAAATGGATAACTAGATTTAAATATGAAAACAAAAAATATTAAAAAAAGACAAGAAGTAGGTTTTGACATTGAGTTATATCTTTTTTTTTTCCCCTGATGTACTGTGATATCTGATTGCACCAGACGATATTTTAATCGCATTTTCCTCTAATCTATCATGATAGAGAGGGGGAGAGAGATTTGTTTATGATATATTGAGATATTTAATTACATTTTGTTTTCTAATACATCGTGATCCTTGATTGCTTTTTATTTTCTAATATATTTGAGAATCGAGATTTTTTATTGCGCTCTCTTTATTTTCTTTAGTCTTTTTGGGAATGGGTGACTTTTTAAAATGAAGGGAGAATTTTAGATTTTGGAACATTGGGCTATCAACTTTGTGGATCAAATTACTTTTGCTAATTCTAAAATGTCCACCGATACGCCTCATAACTAATCTTGCTGACATGGCTACCGACCAACTAATAAGGATTCACCCTGTGGCCGGCAATTAAAGGTGTGCAGAGGCATTTGAATTTCAAAAGCTCTCCAGCCGGCGCCCTTCATAGTTCATAGGCTAGTCCGTGATGGCGCGTGGTTGATCCTCGGAAGCGATCCGTGCAGGTGAAAGCTCACGGGTGTGACGCATGGGCGAAACTCTCAAGCGAGATGCACGAGTTATTTTAGTAATCCTCGCGAGAGATCCGCGTTGACAAGGTGCGTGGGTGCAATGCATGGACGAAATGCTCGGGGAAGATGCACGTGCTGTTTTTTGGGTAGAAGATGCACGTGCTGTTTTTGAACAATTACATGCGCCCCGCTGTGCTTTACTCAAGGGCCAACTTTTGCCCATACCAACGTAATAAATAATATTATCTGGTCCCAAAATTTATTTCACTCATATTCAATAAATTAAATTTTTTCATGAGATTCAGCGTGCTTCACAAATCAAAATACACACAATCTTCATATTTTAAATGCTCTCATGCAAATTTTCACTCAAAAATAAAAGTAATAAGATAAATCCCCATCTTTCCTTCTCCATAAAAAGAAGTTAGGGATGATTTTGATAACTACCCATGTAAATTATTCATATAGTTCCTGAACCAATCAACCCTTCATAGGTGACTAGTGTCAACATCTTCCACTCACATATGAAGGGTTGACAATGTCCAACATATAGACAATTTTTTTTATACTTGCATGTTCATACTCGCAAATGAAATATGCGACATGCAAGAATAATTATAAGCTCATTTATGTACCTATTAGGGACATATAGCAGCTATATAGAACCAGAGTCAAACGTCACCTTATGTCTCGCTATGTCCTAGATAAAAAATTAATATTTATCAATGATCAAGTATACCAATCCCATCAAGTCATACCTAATCTCAGGCTTATTTTCATATATATATTCACAACTATGTATAATTGGTTGACCAGTGAATATATATATATTCTTCATATTATTTGATGTTTGTCCTCCTTTCATCCTCATACTCTTCGGTTTTGTACTAATTGCTTTCCTGGTCATGCTCCATAAGGTTAATTATATTCATTACCATCGGAGATATGCTAAGATAGCAAATATTAGAACATTACTCCTAAGTATAGTCGAAAGTAATAAGGGCATGGTGCGGTTTACAAACACCTCGAGAAACTCACATAGTGAAGTTATGGGATTTAAATCTTTTGTTAAGAAAACTTTATTTTTCTCTTTAGTCGTCTTGTACACGCAGTATGAAATGCATGCTATGGTGTATTCCTTTTCCATTGAGATGCATGTCATTTCTTACACCATATAGATTATCGTTTAGACATCTTTCTATATATCTAAACCAAGTCCTTTAACTTCCTCATTACCTCATATTTAGAACTCTGATCTAGCATATTACATCCAGGTTAACATGATAGTGGGCATATCATGTTCGATCCTTTGATTATCAAATATGGATCTCATCTTGACTATAGTCAAGATGACACTTAGAGTTTGTACATATAAATATCTCCTTTCACAATTCTCTGGTTCTATAAGATATGTATATGTGTCTTATCTCAGTATGTCGACCTAGCATCTGAGGTTGTCGCTCATGTGAGAAAGCCGACACCAGTCCGAAGACATGCTTTCATGCAACAACAACATACAAATGTGCTCATGCTAATCATTTTGATAAAATAAGATATGTTGATTCAATACATGATCTTTCGAATTACATTACATTCTATGCAAATCAAGTGATTCTATATGAGAATTATATACTTCCCTTGGTATAGCTTTTGTAAGTAGGTCTACTAACATTAAATGCGTAGGAATGTATTGAAAGACAACTTCCTGCCTTGCAACAATGTCTCTAATAAAATTATTCTTTATATCAATATGCTTGGTCCTTCCATGATACTTTGATCCTTAACATAGGCTATTGCAACTTGACTGTCACTATAAATAGTTATTGGATTCTCAGCATTCTTAATTATTACCAAGCTTTGTAAGAATCTTTTCAGCTATACTGCTTCTTGTACTACAGCTGAATATGCTATAAATTCAGCCTCCATTATTGATAAAGTAATGCAATTTTGCTTCTTGTTATTCTAAGAAATGACACCTTTATTTAGCAAGAATACGTATCCAAAAGTAGATTTTCGACCATCTAGATCTCTTGTCTAATCTGTATCTGAATGTCCCACTAGTCATAAATCATTTCCTTCATAGCATAAGGAATAATCAGCAGTCCCTTTGAGGTATCTTAAAATCCTTTTCACCATCTTCCAATGCTTTCTTCTAGGATTAGATTGATAGCGGCTAACCAAGCCTACTGCATGACAAATATCTGGCTATGTACACATCATAGCGTACATTAAGCTACCAATAGCACTCGAGTGTGGTACTCTAGCCATTTCTTTTCTTTCCTTTGGAGTCTTTGGACACATATCTAGACTTAGGCCTTCACCTTTTGCCACAGGAGTATCAATGGGATTGCAGTACTGCATATTGAAATGCTCAAGCACTTTCTTAATATAAGGCTCTTGCAAAAGAGCTAATAATTTCTTTGAATGGTCTCTATAAATCTTTATACCAAGAATATATGCAGCATCTCTCGTATCTTTCATCTCAAAACTTAAAGATAACCATTCTTTAATAGTTTTGAGAAACTTCTTATCATTTTCAGCTATCAATATATCATCAACGTAAAGAGATAAAATAATAAATTTATCTTCTTCATGTTTGATATATACACAATGATCCTCATTGATCATATTGAAATCATAAGACACTATTATCTTATAAAATCTTAAGTACCATTGTCTGGATAACTGCTTTAGGCCATAAATTGATCTTTTAAGTTTACAAAATTTATCTTCATGACCTTTAACAATGAAACCTATAGGTTGTTCCATATAGATTTTTTCCTCCAATTCTTCATTGAGAAAAGCAATTTTAACATCCATTTGATATAACTCTAAATTCAGGTTGGCCACAATAGTTAGGATCAAATAAATTAAGGTAAACCATACCACGGCGAGAAGGTTTCCTTATAGTATATACCCTCTTGTTGAGTATAACATTTCGCCACTAGTCACGCCTTGTATCTCTCAATAGATCCATCAGACTTTTTTTTAATTTTTAGAATCCACTTGTTTCCAATGGCTTTATGTCCTTGAGGAAGATTAACAAAGTTCTAGACTTGATTAGTTTTCATAGAGTTCATTTCCTCTACCATTGCATTTTTTCAATATTCTGGAACAGGAGATGATAAGGCCTCATCCACTGACCTAGGTTCAGCTTCATCATATAATGCAACTATGAAAGCTTCACCTTCAATCTCAAAATATTTACGAGAAATACTTGGACGAGAAGTTCTCCATAACTGAGAATCTTGAGAGGTCTCACTAAAATGCTTTGGACCACTCCTATTTGGATCAAGTGATCAAGGTATCTTATTTTCTATAAATTCCTGCCTCACATTTTCATCAAGATTTGGATTATACAATTCCTATAATTCTTGATCCTTCTCAATCTCATATTTTCTTGAAAATTCATTTTCTAAGAAATTAACATCACGTGATTCTATTTTAGTTATTCTGCTATCAGAACGTTCACCTATAAACACATATCCTTTTGAGTGTTCTAAAATCTTATAAAAATACATTTCTTCCCTCTAGAATCAAATTTTTCAAATCTATGGGAAGAATTGTGAACATAGGCTGCCGAACCCTATGGTCATAGATGAGTTAGATTGGGTTTTCTACCTGTCTATAACTCATATGGAGTTGAGCTAACTAATTTTGAAGGCACTCGATTGAGTATATAAGCAGTAGTTAATAAGGCATCTCTCCAAAATAAAATAGAAAGATTCGCTTGATCCATCATAGATCTGACCATTTCCAAAAATGTTCTATTTCTTCTTTCTGCCACACCATTTTATTGTGGCATTCCTAAAATGGTCAATGCCTTTCAATACCTTTTTCATGACATAATTCTTTAAATTGTTCTGATAAATATTCTCTACCCTGATCAGTCCTCAAGCTCTTAATCTTTTTGTCTAATTGATTCTCTACAAGGTTGATATATCATCTAAAGCATTCTAATGCTTCTGACTTGTGAGAAATCAAGTAGACATGACCATGAGGGGTATAATCATCTATGAATGTGATAAAATATATACTCCCATGCCTTGCTCTAACATTCATTGGACCACATATGTCAAAGTGGATCAGTTGCAATGGAATTTTAGCTCTAATTGCTTTACCAAATGATTTTCTGATTATTTTTCTAGCTAGACAATGTTCACAAGTGGGCATTTCTAATTTATCAAACGAACCTAATAGACCTTATCGAGACAGTCTATTCATTCTTTTAAGCTCAATATGGCCTAGTCTAGCATGCCAAACATTCACATCCACATTTTCAAAAGTAGATGAAGCAATCATGAAAAAACTACCAACATGTCCATAACTATTATAATCACAATCCAACACAAATAAACCATTTAGCAAATATCCATAACCATAAAAAATAGTACCATAGCTAATGTTCACATATCTACCATAAAAATAAAGAACATAACTAAGTTCTAGAATAATATTTACGAAAACTAGATTTCTTTGGATATCGGGCGCATACAACACATCATGCAAGAACAAGGTATGTCCGCCATACAATGCCAATTTGCAAGTTTCAATACCTTTTACAAGTTTCAATACCTTTTACTTCAACTTTGGCATTATTCCCTACATAGATCCACTTTGCTCCTATTTGAATTTGCTGATACTCGACGAAGGCCTCTCGACCTTCTGCTACATGATCTGTTGCTCCTGAGTCTATAATCCACAAAGGATAAGAATCAGTAAGCAAAATTATACTAGAAATCCAAACCATAGTAGAAAATTTGGAAGAGTGTGCTACCTTCTTCTGCTCGGTGCACTCTCGAGTAAAGTGACCCAACTTGCCACAATTGTAGCACTTCAACTTGCTCTTATCCTTTTTTTTGCAAAAACATTTTCCTTTCTTGTTCTTCTTGAACATTTTCTTCTTTGGTCCCTGGTTAAAACCCTTCCCTTCTTGGCCTTATTCTTATGGCCCTTATGCTTAAAACTTAGAGCCCCATGCGAGCTTGACTCAGCAACAAAAGCATTTCCAGCACCTTTTGCAACTATAAGGTACTCGTCTTCCATTTCAACATGATAAGCCACATCAGAAAAGATTTTAATACCATCATTATGGGCAAGATTTACCTTCATATGTTCCCAGCTATCAGAAAGAGATGGGATTACTGTTTGCACTTGTTGCTCATCAGTTAGAACATGTCCAACTAATTTTAATTCTCTAATCATATTGGACATCTCTCTTAGATGTTGCTTGATAGTGTGATTAGGATGCTTCTTATAGGTATCAAATTTGATGGTTAGTTGCCTCAGCTTGATCACCCTAGTGCCATCATAACTATTTTTCAAGTACACCCACATATCATGGGCAATGAAAAATTGCTGGCATTCTCCGATAAGATCATCAGCCATGGAGCTTATTAGAATTCCACGAGCAGTGGAATCCTTTGCTTTCTAGATACAATAAACTTCTTAATCTCTCCTATGCTAAGCAGTACATCCCTCACCAGAATCAATCATGGTATGATGAATAGCTTCAAGAGCCTCTTATTCTTCAAGTATATACTGTATTTTGGTTTGTCAGATACTATAGTTATCACCATCCAACTTTTCACCTTTGTTAAGGTCAGCAATATATTCTTGGATGCCATATTAATAAATACTATATAGAGACATGTTGAATTAAGAACTAGCATGATTATAACAAAAAAAATGAGCATATTTATAAATTACGCAATAACTGACTTATTAAATTAATAATGATTGAACATATGATCCAGAGTTAAAAATATGCAAAGTATCCGATCATCATCCAAATCATATCTCAAATAATTATTAATCTAACATTTATAGTATAACCCCCACTAATTCATTGCATTTCAAAAATAAATAAATAAATAAATAAATCCATAATAATAATTAATTTGATCCAACTACTGCATATGTGTTAAATGAAATAGATATTCATTTACAATAGAAAATGATTAAAAAAATGAACAAAATATAAATACAAGAAATGAAATTGAAGCATCTCAACTCTACTCTTTATCCTTAAGAATCCATGGTTTATAATATGCATCAATATAGGCACGTTCAGTGATCTCAGGAGCAGCTCTGTTTATTGAATGACCTCTCATTAGTCCTCCCATAGCTCTACAACTACAAAGCGATACTAACAATGTACAAGTATGCCTTAAACGTGTCAGTGTGTACCTCTCATTGTATTCCATCCCGAACAAAAACTTAAAATCATCATAGGATATATCAGATCCATAAGTCTGAACCTTGTATTAAGACCACAAATCCATCCAAAGTTCTGCTCACATCCTAGGCAAAGATTTGTATATGGTATTCACTTTATCATGAACTCCAATTATGTAAGTGTCTTTAAGTTCACGAAACATCATTTCTATATGAAGAAAGTGCATATACATTGAGTCCTTTGGGTCTTTCTTATATGTCTTAATCGGCCTCAACAATCTTCTCAAAGATCTCCTACCATGTACTCCTCTCAGGATACATCTAGTCCTCATCATTCATGCCATGTGTATATTCTAAAATATATGAAGGATAATCACATTCTTATAAACACATATATATACTCAATTAAATGATAATAATGAGCCATAATTATACCATAAATTTTTTGACACATCAAAAATATTTGATAACAAATAAAAAAAATGATAATTTAATTTTTTTTAATAAAAAATTTAATCTCAAAGCTCTTTTTGGATAATCCATACGAGCAAAAACAAACTATACCACATGTTATTTCTTCAATCCCGTGTGGCCCACCAAGTAAATCCTTTTTTTTAAATGAATTCAGTGCACAAGTAAGAGAACTCCCATTAATCGGTCGATAGCAAAGCACTGATAGAAAAGGCTATTATAGATTCTAACAAACTGCAGCAGGTTTGTCATCTTCAACCACAGGAATCCAAAGTTTTAGATTACAAAAATGTGGTCAACATGTCAAATTTAGGACTTAGATTTTTCCTCATACAAAGTCCAAATTTAACAAATAATAGTTTCTTGGAAAGCTTGCAAATGGCACTACATGTTGAAGTTAATTAGAGATCCAAAATCATACATTATCATAAAAAAATATTTTAAACATATGTTGATTATCAACTTTGTCTGAAACTTACTTCTACGTCGAATTTTCATATTCATTTCAAATTTTCGATGCAAAACCCATATCCTCGCATGTTAGGCCATAAAATATAAATACTATAAGGCATGTTGGACATGTTGGAACAATTTTTTTATTTTTCTAAAAAAAACATGTAAATACCAGTCAATAAGCTCTAATACCAATGTAATAAATAATATTACCTCGTCCCAAGGTTCGTTTCATCGATATTCAATATATTAAATCCTTTCGCAAGGTTTAGCGTGCTTCACAAATTGGAATACATACAATCTTCACATTTCAAATGCTCTCATACAAGTTTTCACTCAAAGATGGAAGTAATAAGATAAATCCCCCTTTTTCCTTCTTTATATATTTTTCTTTTATGGAAAGAATGGCACGGAAGTTAACCATCGTGAAAAAGAGTTATGGGTGATTTTGGTAACCACCCATGTAAACTACTCATATAGTTGCTGGATCAGTCAACCCTTCATGGGTGACCAGTGCCAACATAAATCATACCAGAAGAATCCTAAAATATATTATCTCCACTCCATACTACCACACTACTACATCCATGCTTCAAACTTCTATTATTTTTTTTTAAATCATCATCTAACTTAAGCATTGAATGATCTTCCATCGAATACACTCTAATAAATGGACTTGCTCTTCTGCAATTCAGATCAGATCTAGCACAACAATCTACACCCAAGCATAGCCACTAATATTTAACTTTATTTCTTCAACTCAAAGACTGGCAATGATTCTAGCCAATCTTGCCGATCTGAGCAAAGGTTTTACTAACCTCACCCACCACCTTTTCAGCTTGGTGCCTAGTGGCTAGGCTAGATTTTAGTGGCAACATCTATCATAGAAGAAAAAGGGAAATACAATCAAACTTCACTGTATAAATACTAATGCGACCAAACATTAGAATATATTAGTGAAGGAAATGCAATAAAATCTTAATACTTAATGTTAACACAACCGAATCTGCTCCCTCCGATTTAATATTAGTATTCTGACTTACAGTTGGAGTTGCTGTCAGTGTGGCAGCAACATCAAATCCTCCACTAATTATCAATTTCTTTGAATACCTGTCAGAAACATTAGAAATAGTGACTCTCAGTCGGATAAACCAACTATCAATCGGTCTCAATACCCGACTCATGGTCGACAACGACCAACTATCAATCAATTTATGGATTGACAGTTGATAACCCTTAATCAACTTTCATCCAGTGAATATGACGAATGCTGGCCAATCAAAATATCAAAATCATTGTTCAATGATTAATCAGTATGATAAGTACGTCGATATATTATCGATATAGCTCTCATTGATATACAGTCGGCATATTAAAAATTGCTAATGCAAAATGCGCATAACAGCCGATCGTCGGTATTCATTACCAACCCCACAATCAATTAATATCATAATAAGTGGGATCTACATGCCTAGACATTACAAATGGTTACTAACAATTTGTCTATAAAAAGAAAGTAAATGAATGACATTGGTAAGACACTTCTGAGAGATATTCTGCCAATTTTGATTTTATTTACTTGTTCGATCACTTCTCTACTGACTCAAGCATCGGATGGTCTCCATCAAAAATATTTTTGGTTAGTGAGAATTTCTTTTGCAAGTGCTCTTCTCTAGCAACGGGTGCAATAGAGGATTGGCCACAACACTTAATACATTAGAAAAGAAGATGCAATTTAACATCTCAGTATGTTAGGAAGAAATGTGCAATTTATGAAAGAAATATACCTTACAAGCCAATTGAAATATGTATTTTGATGGACTATTCTTTTATCTTCCAAACTCATGTAATGATATTTTCAAATCAATAAAGGTATTTATTTCATCATGTGTTGTATCTTAATTAATTATTTATTTATTTATTTATAAGATTATGATGAACTTCATAAATTAAGATTATGATTTTAGAATTATGATGAGATCATATCAGTGAGATCTAAAATCTTAAAATATTAATTTAAAATATTCTTGATCAATGGAATATTGAGTTGAAAATCAATATTTTTGATAAGACTAACTCATCCTTTGTATGCTCGATGGAGAGGATGATTGATCTCACAATCACTTGAGTGTGATACTAATATAAGAATGTGGATGCTCATTAGAGAATAAGTTCTCTGAATTGATCTAACTTGAAAACATCTAATGGAGTCTTATCTATATGTCTATAGATGGTTCTCATAGTGGAAGTTGTGCATATAATCCTTTGACCTGAGACTACCATAGAATCTTGTATATATGAATCCATATTTTGGTTCATACATATTCATGACTCAGTATGTACAGAGTATTCTGAATATGATGGATTACATATGGGGGTTATGAGTAGGTCAACATGGAATCGATCACTCCTAGTAAGAGGAGATCGCATACTACTTGATTCAATCAAATGATGATTCAGAAAGACTTTGACTAAAGAATGATGAAAATTAAAAATAGTTTCTAATATTTTATTAATCAAACCATCATTATAAGATTGAGAGAAATATGAATATGATATTGGATTTGACATATTTCCATATCTAAAGTTATATTCGGGATGCAGAGTGATCAAAGGATCCTGTTGTACGATAACTTTCTACTGAAGGATATTTTTGATATTTTCATCAAAATTTTATATCTTTTGGATAGATATAATATATTGCTAGACATCAATCTTATCTTATAAATTCGATCAAATTAAAAAATTTAATTTGATCATTAATTAAAAAATATTCTGATTAATCAAATTGAATCAGCTCGATTTGATCTAAATCGATTTGATTGAGTTCTAACCAAATTAGATCAAATTACATTTGGATCCACTGCTAGTTAGATGTGGAATCCAATGGATTACACACAAAGAGAATTGATTAAGGATCTAATTAGATTAGATCAAATTTGCAGGTTGAATATGCTAGCACATGTTGCAAATCCTAGCATCTAGATTCGAATTTGATTCGAATTAGATTTCAATTTGGGCTAATTAGATCCAATTTGAGTCAAATCAAATTTAATTTTTTAGTTAGTTCGACCCTTGACTTGTTGATCAGGGTCTGTGTGTCACCTATCAGCAACCCACGTGCTAGAGACTCTCTCTTGGCATGTGGGATTTTGATCCATGCGCTAGGGACATATGGCGCTTGGAGATGTTTGGCGCCCCATGTTTCTTCTTATCCAAATTTTATTTTAACTATGTTTTGTTATATGATTTTCATATTATGAGGAGGTGCAGAGGAGAGTCCTTCTGCTTCTTAAACTCCTCTGTAATCTATTTGAAATTTGGATTATGTTGGATTCCTAGCCATCCCCTTGCTTGGTGCCTTTTAGAGAGTCCATGGCACCTAGGACTTTGAACCATTCCACACCCTCCTTATCTCCACACCTATCTAAATTGGCGCACAAAAGAAGGGCCATTAGATGGCCAGAGATCTAATCCACACTATTAATTAAATTGTGCCTCTTGTGCAAGCTTCACAATCCTTGAGAAACTACGTTGAATTAGTCCGAAGAGTCCTTCTGCTTTAAGGCATCTCTTTGGATTAATTCATCATACTTCCACATGTCATAAGAAATTTAAGAGGCATGAGATATCAAAATAGGAATGAGATAAGCAAGGAATGGGCGTGAAAAATTATTTGTGGCACCCCTACGTAGATTATAAATAGGGACACACACCAGGAGTCCAAGGCATTGAAAACTCTTTCTTTTTCTAACATCCTCTCCATAATTATCCAATTTTTCTCTTCCTTTCCTTATTAAGACAAAGTCCTAATTAGAATAAAAGGTCTGCTTTAGGACAAGGGCTTAGGAAGAGAGTAAAGGAAGACAAGGAGAATATAAAGTAAGAAAATGATAGGCTAGGAGGGTGATAGCAAAGACTAAAGAATATTTTATCCAAATAAATTAAAATTTTTATTATAAAAATTTTAATTGAATTAATCAGAGGTGCTAGTACTTAATCAAATCCCGTGTGGATCATCATTGGAGGGTGAACACATGGGCACCTAATGGAACCCCTAACGAACTGCTGCCGGCATTCAGGTTCAAGTTAAGATTTAGCGATCAGAGGTTTGTTTCTATATCCTAATTTACATTATAATAGCATGTTATATGATTTAAATTCTAATAAGATTATCCTTGGATTAGGATTTGATTTTATGATTTCATAGAATTTGCTTTGAAATCCGTGCTTCCATCCTAATCACCAAATCCTATAGTGGTATCAGAGCAAACCTTATTAGGTTAAACCATATATTGTTATGCTTATAGATTAATGGCAATATTGTAAATATGATATGATCATGTTTAATATGATTAGCATATTATTAATATGGTGTGATCATATTTAATTAATCATAATTAAATTATGATGTCTGTAAGGTTGTCCTAGCATAGTAGCGTATGTCCACTATGTGATGATGGTTGTCCTATAATGATAATACATGCTAATATATTTGTATGAATAAAAATGTATGTCATAACTGATATGATCAATTCATGTATATAATGAGATTTGATTAGAATATGCATAGTGACCAGTTAAAGTCCTCTATAAAAATTATATTAAGTTGTAGTATAATTAACCAATAGCAGAACCAGTTTGGATGTCTAATTGATCGATCAGTGTAGAAAAGTAGTTCATGATTGGTAAAAAAAATATGGTTTATAATTGATTTCATTGTCTGACCTGGTCAGTTTATTGGTATCTAAGAAAAGCAATGGAAGGACCCTCACCTCTCTTCCACTTATCTGACTGATTAGATTAATTTAATTCTTGATTAGGATGCTTAATGTTATATTCACTACATTAAGACCTTCCTTCATGCTAGTTCATTATTATGTTATAAACCATATTATGTTTGTTGTGTAACCATAAGACCTATTATGGAGACTAATGTAATATTATTATGATGATTGAGATGCTTACAGCATTTTGGATATGCTGCATTATTATATAACCACAAGAGTAGTTATATTTCATTTGACTGTATAGAAATGAAGGATCCTACTTAACTAAAATATTATAGTTTATTGTGCTAATATAAGGTTATTAATGTTTTAGAGGTCAGAATTATATTAAAAATTGCATGAAATACAATTGGAAAGAATTTTCTACCTTTGAACTTATAAGAGATTTGTTGTACAACCACAAGACCTTTTATAAGAGATTAAGGTCTCAATCCCACTAAGAAAATTGATTAAAATTTCTCGATTATCATACTATAGGGATATGATATTCGATAAAATAGTGGAAGATATAATTAAATTAAAGTTCTAATTTAATTATGTATGTCATCATGAGTTGTTTGCTTATGTAATGTTCTTTATTATATAGATTAAATAACTTCTTCACTTTCATTGCATAGTATATTGGATTCAAATAAGTTAACTGGTCCTAATTATATGGACTGACTGAGAAACTTAAAAATAATACTCAATCAAGAAAAACTTTTCTATATTCTTGATACCCCAATCTTAAGCCATTAGAGGAAGATGCCATAGAGGAAGAAAAGTTCACATATAAAATGTGGCAAAATAATTCTCTTATTATCAAGTGCATCATACTTGCCTTTATAAGTAATGAATTACAGAGGCAGCATGATGGTTGGATACTCAGTTCATATTACTCAATTTAAAAGAGCTTTATGGAGAATAAAGTAGGACTGCTAGATATGAGATATCTAAATAGTTATTCCATGCTAGAATGGTAGAGGGCTTACCTATGCAAGATCATGTTTTGATCGTAATTGACCTGATCACTCGATTAGATCAATTAAGTTTTGTCATAGATGGAAAGTTGAGTCAGGATCTGATCCTGCAATCACTCTTAGAATTATTTTTTTAGTTTGTCATGAACTATTACATGAACAAACTGAATACTTTCTTGCCTAAACTATTAAATATGCTCAAAATAATAGAGAGATATATATAAAAGGATGAGACTCCTCTTCTTCTTGTAGATGGGATCTTCAAGAAGAAGGCAGACAAAAAGGATTCTAAGAGGAGGTTGAATCCTAAAGATGGCATAAATAAAAAGAAGAAAAGAAAGAAGGCCTCCGGACAGACGACCTATTTTTACTATGGTAAAATAGGTCATTGGAAGAGAATTTGCAAGGCTTATCTTGCAACTGTGAAGACTGATGCAAGTAATGCATCGAAAGATATGTATGAGATATATACTATATTATCATTGAATTCTTTCATTTTAAACTCATGGGTATTGGATATCGGCTGTAATTTTATATCTGTAAATCTTTGCAAGGGTTGTAAAAAATTAGAAGTTTAAAGAAGGATGACTTCGAGCTCTATGATACTGGAAGAGAGTCCATCCAAGCAAAAACTATAAGGATAAATATTTTGAAGTTATCTTTTGTTAAGATCTTAGAATTGATAAATTATTATTATTTATCTAAGATCATTAGAAATATTATATCTATACCCTTGTTATTAAAATAAGATTATAATTTTGATGTAACGGGTAATGATTGCTCGATCAAATATTTTAATAAAATAATATGCTATAGCATTTTTAACAATGATCTTTTGACTCTATGTTTGAATGATAATATTTTTTATGTTGATAAAAATAGAAAGCATAAGAGAGAAAAAATAAATAATACTTTATTTTAGTATTGTCAACTTGATCATATTAGTGAGATCAGGATTAACAAGTTATATAAAAAAAATTCTTTAATCCTTATGATTATGAATCATTAGGAACTTGTGAATCATGTCTCATGGATAAAATGACCAAAACTTTATTTAGTGGACATGGAGAAAGGATAAGTAAGTTATTAGAACTTGTACATATAGATGTATGTGATCCTATAACAATCAGGCTAGATGAGAATACTCTTATTTTATAACATTCACTGATGATTTATCTAGATTTGAATATGTGTATTTTATAAAAAATAAATCTGAAGCCTTTGATAAATTCAAAAAGTATCAAAGTATGGTCGAGAAACAAACTGAAAAAAGTATAAAAATCCTTTGATCTGATCGAGGAGGAGAATATTTATCTAATGAATTTCTAGACTATCTTAAAGTAAAGAAAATTCTCTTTGAATAAACCCTTCCTTATACACCACAGTTAAATGGTGTAGCCGAAATAAGAAATCATAATCTATTTTCTTTTGGGGTCATGCCCTAGAGACCGTATATACATCTTGAATAGAGTACATTTTAAATCTGTATCTAGCACTCCATATGAGATATGGAAAGATAAAAAATCTAATCTGAAGTATCTTAACATATGGAATTGTCCGGCATATCTCAAAAAAATTTTGGAGATAAGCTACAAGCTAAAGTAAATGAATGTATATTTGTAGAATATCCTAGAAATAGTATGGGATATCTATTCTACCATCCTATTGAACAAAAGGTATTTGTAAGTAGTCATGCCACTTTCATAAAGAAAGAGTTTATATTAGAAAGAGGCAATGAAAGAAACATTGAACTTAGTGAAGTTCAAGAAAAATAAATAAAAATTTTTCAATCAAGTGAACACATAACTTCTATCCAAAGATTTGATTGAGTGCGATATGCACCTACGAGGTATGGGCTCATCATTGAAAATAATGAAGCCTAAATCATTGAGAATGATAAATCTCTGATCTATACAGAAGCTGTCATGAGTAAGGACTCAGACAAATGGTTGGCTGTCATGAAATCTAAGATGGACTCCATGTACACCAACAAAGTATGAATTTTGGTGGAGGCACCAAAAGGTGTGAACCTTATTGGATGTAAATGGATCTATAAGAAAAAGATTGGAGCGGATGGTCAAGTTGAAACCTATAAGACCGGATTAATGGCTAAGGATTTCAGGCAAAAATTGGATGTAGATTATGATAAAACATTCTCACTTGTTGTCATGCTCAAATCTAATCGGATTATGCTTGCTATAGCAGCATACTATGATTATAAAATATGACAAATAGATGTGAAGACCGTCTTTCTTAATGGTTTTCGTGAGGAAGAGGTTTACATGTCACAACCAGAAGGATTTATCTTAAGTGAGAAACCAAATCAGGTATGCAAGCTTAAGAGATCCATTTATGAATTAAAGCAAGCTTCAAGGAGTTGGAACATCCACTTTGATATTACAATTAAAGAATTTGGCTTCATCAAGAATGTAGATGAACCTTGTGTGTACAAGAAGACTAGTTGGAGTGCCATAGCTTTATTGGTTCTGTATGTAGATGACATACTCTTCATTGGGAATGATATCCCAATATTGTAATCGATTAAATTATGGCTATCAAATAAGTTTTCCACGAAAGACTTGAGAGAAGCATTCTATATACTTGATATAAAAATCTATAGAGATAGATCTAAGATGATGCTAGGCTTATCCCAGTCTAGGTACATTGATGTAGTGCTTAAAAGATTCAACATGAATGGAAGTAAAAAAGATCACTTACCCATGAATCAAGGCATACACTTCTCTAAGAAGATGTCTCCTAAGACATCTGAATAGAGAAATAGAATGAGTTCTATTTCTTTTGTTTCGATAGTAGTAGGATCGATAATATATGCAATATTATGTACCAAGCCTGATGTTGCTTATGCCTTAAGCATACCTAGTAGATTTCAGGCTGATCCAGGAAAAAATCATTGAAAAGCTATAAAAAATATTCTTAAGTACTTGAGAAGAACTAAGAATATTTTTCTAATATATGGTGGATCTGATCTTAAACTAGAAGCATATTCTGACTCTAGTTTTCAATCAGATCTAGATGATAGCAAATCTATTTCATGGTATATCTTTACGCAGTGAGTTGAAAAAGTATCAAGTAGCCAACTGTAGCGGACTCGACCATTGAGGCAGAATACATAGCTACGAGTGAAGCCACCAAGAAAGCTATCTGGATAAAGAAGTTCATCACTGAATTAAATGTTGTTTCCAAAATTGAGAACCCAGTACCGCTTTACTATGATAATACTAAAGCGATTGCTCAAGTAAAAGAACCGAGGTCTCATCATAAATTCAAGCATATTCTAAAATGCTTTTATCTCGTTCATGAAATAATTGAGAGATAAAATATTATCGTTGAACGAGTAGATATAAGGAATAACATAGTAGATCCGTTCACTAAGGCACTACCACAGCAATAGTTCGATCGCCATCTCAATTGTATGGGATTAAAATATAAGGATGATTGCTTTAGGGTAAGTAGAAGATTGAAAGAAATATGCCCCATAAATCAATCAAAATATATATTTTGATGGGCTATTCTTTTATTTTTCAAACTCATGTAATGATATTTTCAAATCAATAAAGATATTATTTCATCATATGCTGCTCTTAATTTTTTATTTATTTTTTAAGATTATGATGAATCCCATAAATTAGGACTATGATTTTAGGACTATGATAAGATCATACTAGTGAGATCTAAAATCTTAAAATTCTAATTTAAAATATTTCTGATCAATGGAATCTTGAGTTGGGGATCAATATTTTCGGTAAGACTAGCACATCTTTTGTATGCTCGATGAAGAGAGTTATTGATCTTATAATTACTTGTGTGTGATACTAATACAAGAATATGGGTGCTCATTAGAGAATGAGTTTACTGAATTGATCCAACTTGAGAATATCTAATGGAGTCTTATCTACATGTCAATAAATGGTTCTCATAGTGAGAGTTATACATGTAATCCTTTGACCTGAGACTACCATAGAACCTTGTATATATGAATTCATATTTTAATTCATACTCATTCATGACTTAGTCATGTACGAGATATTCTGGATATGGTGGATTGCATATAGGGGTTATGAGTAGGTCAACATAAAATCAATTACTCCTAGTAAAAGGAGATCACGTCCTACTTGATTCAATCAAATGATGATTCTTTGATCAAAGCATAATAAAAATTAAAAATAATTTTTAATATTTCATTAATCGAATCATTATTATAAGATTGAGAGAAATATGAATATGATATTGGATTTGACATATTTCTATATCCAAAGTCATATTCGGGATGCAAAATGATCGAAGGATCCTATTACACGATAATTTTTCATTGAAGGATATTTTTGATATTTTTATCAAAATTTTAAATCTTTCGGATAGATATGATACGTTGCCAGATATCAATCTGGTCTTGTGGGTTCGATTGAATTAAAGAGTTTAATTTGATCATTAATTAGAAAGTGTTCTAATTGATCAAATTGGGTCAGATCATTTAACTTAAATGGGTTTAATTGAGTTCTAACCAAATTAGATCAAATTATATCCGGACCTACTGCTGGCTAGATGTGAAACTCAATGGGTCACATACAAAAAAAATTGATCAAGAGTCTAATTGGATTAGATCAAATTTGCAAGTTGAATATGCTAGTACATGTTGCAAATTCTAGCATCTAAATTCGAATTATGTCATATTTATTATCTTATCAAAATGAATATGTAATGCACATGCCAACTTGCTAGTTTAAGGGTACAGACAGGCTTGTGGATCCTACAAATAGGACATGAACAATGGATAAAATGTACTCTTTTTCAAAACTTATTTTTTTATGGATAAATATTATGAAAAAATTAATTTATTTTTTTATTGATCAATTTATCCATATTCTCGTATTTTTCAAGATGAGAAAATTAATTTTTATGGATAGTATTTACTCATGAAATAGAAAAAAATTTTACCCACCTAAGAGATGACTAAATTATTTTTTCATGAGTCAGTAAAGTAGGTATTTAATTTTATACCTAAAATATTCTATCTTCATTTTCAATATCTCCATTATTTAATGCTTAATAACTCAGCCATCTATTTTCTTCAAGTTTAAAAAGCATAAAAGATATTATAAAAAATATAAATAAATTTTAATAATTTATCTAAAAATAGTAATATAAAAGAACATGAATAATAGATTTTGAATAACTTGCTCGTATATAAAAAAAAATATAAATAAATTATTTTTTATCTAAATATTATGTTTAAAAAAAATTTAAAAAAAATATGAATTTTTTGGTAAATGTTTTACCTCGAAAAAAAAAAAACGAGCCCTTAAGTGGAAGGATTTTTCGGTTTTCTTTCGAAAACGAGAACACCGGTCCCATCCCCTTCCATGGCTGTCAGACCACGGACCGGTCCGAACCGTAATTTTCGGACCGGGTCCATTACGGTTCGCACGGAACCATGATCGATCGGTCTAAAGAATCTAGTCAAGAATCTAGGCAGGTCCCCCGACCCAACCCGGTTCAAGCTTTTGTTCCTGTATCCCCACCCCTCCCAAAAAAAACCCTCTGGGAAACAGAGCATCAAGAAAAAACGCGAAAGGGGGAGGACGGGGGGGGGGGGGGGGTGAGAGAGACGAAGCTACGGCGATGCGATGGTGTGAACCGTGATGAAGCCTGGAAACTACGGCACGGGATCTCGCCGATGCTCAAGAGGAAATCGAATGTGAAGACTGCGCCACAAAGATGGGAGGAGAATGTCGCCGATGGGTGCTTTGATTTTGTTTTCATCTTCGAAGAGATGGTGTTCGATATGGTCATTGAAGGTTGGTTCTTGGACATTTTTTCTTTTTACATTTCTGCAATCATTTTCTTTAACAATTTAAAAATTGATTTCAGCGATGCCTTTGAATCGCATTCTTTCTTTCTTTCTTTCTGCACCATTGCTGTCTTGGTAAATTTGTGATTTCTTTAATTTTCTTGATAAACGATGTTATGATTAGTTTCTTTCTGGTATTTGGGGACACATTATACTGCATCTTTGGGAGATTTCTCTAAAAGCTCTTGGAGTGAGGTTGGGATAATGGAGAATGTTGGCCATTGTATAAGTTCTTATTCTCGAGAAGTTGAGAACTGGAAATTAATTATCTCTCATGTCCTATTTACCAAGAAAACGAGACTTTTTAGCCACATCAAAAATGTACTGGTACTACTGTTTTGATGGTTGGAAAGAAGAACTTCTTTATAAAAAAGAAAGCCACGAGCAGAATTGAAACTAGGTTTCCTTAATCCTTTCCAGATGGAATCTTCTACTTATCATGTGTCCCTTATTCATGAATAACCAGATTAATTAAAACATGTAAAACAAATCCCGATACTTGTTAGCGTGGGCCAGATCCGGATGGGTCTAATTAGAGAAATCAGAACAAACCAATCCTCTTTCTAACCAAACATCTCTTGTTGCTAGTGCTAACAAAGCTAAACGTAGATGATCACCTCATTTTTCTGCCAAATCTTGACCTGTATTTCTTCTGGCCATACTGTAGGAGATTAAGTATATCAAAAGTTAATATGATTTGCTTTAATGTGCAAATATAAGCTGACCTTGTTAAAAGCCCTGTGTATTTGAGTATTCTTTGTAAGTTAACCTTTCTGTCAAAAAAAATGGTAGTGCTTTTTCAGAAGCACCTGTGAGATGATCCTTCAGTCATCTTACATCAGTTTCAGATGTTCACTTTATATTCTTTTGGTCCATCAACTAAAATGTTAAAATACATGTACTTGATAAAAAGTTGTTTGCATGTTTTTCTATTCATTTCTTTTCTTTGTTTTTTTGGTTTACAGAAGCATACTAGTGTTGTGACTGCTGGATTAAACTTGGGCAGATCTAAATAATCGGGAGAATAGATTGATGAAAAGTGTACTAATAATCAATTTGGATGTAAAAAAATAACCATGAAGAAGCTGCTATTGGGGATAAGTGCTTTGGATTTATGCCAGGAGGTATGCAGTGCATGCATACATGCATATGAACATATTATAGAAGTGGGTCCTTTGATTATTATGCTTGTCATATTGAGATTTAGGCACCTGATTTGTTATCCAGTCCTCAGCCTAATCTAAGCCGCATGGTTATTTGGCTACGTGGCTTAACTAATGCCCTTAATCTTAAGGCATATACTTTTGCATGTCAGTTTTAGCCATTCAATTGCATCTGAATGTGATTTATCATGCTTCTCTCTCTCTCTCTCTCTCTCTGAACTTTGACTGGCAACACATTAAACTGATTCTTTTCCCCCATCAAGGTATGGTGGATTATGTGACAATGATTAATTGGGTGAGTCTAATTGACGAGCTTGAACAAGCTGTCATAGATTATGGGGAGATGATGTCTTTTCTTTTTCCCTTTTGTTATGTGGGTTTGTGGGTGGGTGGAGGATGATGTGAAGATCATGCCTTTGTTGCTATCTTCTTGTCATTCATGTAATTTAACAGATACTTCCCAATATACATTTAGCAAGTTCCCTTTGAAGTTTGTTCGCTCACACTGTGCTTCAATAGGGTCATCACTTGACTTTTCTAAGGTCTATCAGGGGAATAGGTTTAACTTGCAAAATGTTTGTGGCCTAATCCTATTTATCAGGATTAGTCATTAAGGATATAATAGGATAAAACTAGCTTGGCCCTACCAACCTGTAATACTGCTTAGGGTTCTCATAATCGATATTTACATCCTTGTTCACTAATTTGTTTTCCATTTGGGACTAGAAACAATAATGTTAAAAATAAAATGTATAAAAGATGTGGCAAGCCTATTAATTTTTCATTCCTGTGGTTCCACCTAAATTTGCTAACATTTAGCTTGTGACATGCATTAGGCTTGTGAAGCCATTGAGCAAATATAGCAATTACAACTCTAACTGGTAACAATGTGATTCAAAAAATCAAGTTTGGGGAGAATAAGTAGGTCTTAAAACTGCACCCATTAAAAGGAAAAGAATAGTCCTTGACTCTGATAAAAGTTTCTGCCTAACTTCAGTCTAATTTTAGTTATATGAGAAAGAGGAGACAAGAGGAAGTGAAATGAAGGAGATAAGCAACATGATAATGTTTCAAAAGTAAATCAGTATCAATCCGTCTAATGAAGAGTTTTTTTTTTTTTTTTTTTTTTTTTTTTTTTTTTTTTTTTTTTTTTTTTTTTTTTTTTTTTTAAGGTTCTTGTAATAGCATTTTGTGAGATACCTAGATCCTGTTTTCATACCCATAGAGACTAGAGTACTTCCTAATACTCTGGTACTTTTGAGCCCCAATACCATAGGGGTGTTTGGAAAGTGATTTTGGAGTATGAAGTACAGATCCCATACCAGAGTATTTTCATAATCCACCCAAACCAATGGAAAAGAGATTCTACCATTTATCGGGCCTTCACCTATCACATCTCCTTCCCCTTTATGTGCTACTTTTCTGTCCCTCTCCACCTCTTCCACCCTAGTATGTCCAACCCATGTCGACAATGCTAGTGACCTCCACCAACCATGCAACGGCATTGGCACCAGTGATGGTGAGTGTTCTATATCTTGCTAATTAGGGACATCTTTAGCTGGATGGATATTTTCTTTTGTGATTTAGTTTAGGGAAAGATGAATTCCTCTGACTGTATTGGGCACTCTTCTATTTTGGTTTAAGGAACCTTTGCTCTTCATTTTGCAAACTTTCCCTGGACTTATTTCTTTCACATGTATTTCCGTTTATGGATTGCCAAAGAAACTTTAAATTTCAATTTTTGTGTAAAAATACAGTTCGTAATGTTAGTGTAAGATGGATTTGTGGATTTGTTAATTGATTTATCCTATTACAGTTAATGCAATTTTATCAAATTAGCTGATGAGCTGCGTCAAATGTTACTTTTTTTTTTTTTTTGGAAAAGAAGACCAAAGATTGAAATTAACTTCCATAGTTGCTTGTGTGCTGATGCTTATTAGTGGATGTATGGGAAACAGAAAGCCTACCATGCATTAGTAGCGTATGGTCAAACCAAACTAGATTTTTGTCAAACAGAAACAATTGATTGAAAGAATGTTGAATCATTGTTGTTCCATTTCTGTTGTTTCAAACTTGAAGTCATGCCAAATTTTACTGAATTAGTTGATAAATCTCCTTTAAAGATTTGGCTCATCCAGATCGTGTTTATGGTGCAGCTTGAAGCAATAGATTGCTGGGAAGATGCAATAGATGACATTGTTGCCACTTTTGAGAAGCAGCACAAGCAAAAGCTCTTGTCTAGCATTTCCTTCTACTAGAAGCACATAGATGCAGATTACCTAGGCATATTTCCACTTTTTAACTCAAATCTTGCACCATGCCCTTATTACTGAATGTGGTTGTTTAGTGTGATTTACTATTTCATCAATATAGATGGATGGATGGACGAATGGAATATAACCGATGAGTTAAAGTACATCATAAATTATATAATAGATGGATGGATGGATGGATGGAACATAACCAATGAGTTAAAGTACATCATAAATTATATAATAGATAGATAGATAGATAAAAGATCATGATATACTATATATCAATCAAAGATAGATAAAAGATCATGATGTACTATATATCAATCAAACATGAAATGGATGGTAGGAATATAACCAATGAGTTAAAGTACATCATAAATTATATAATTTGCAAATATTGATCTTGATTTTAATACTTTGAAGTATATATATTATAGAGAAAGAGGAGGGGGGTGGTAGATTAGGATTTGGATGAGTGGATTTTCACTCAGATCCGGTTAGGCCAATGCATCAAGTGGTTAAAAATTGGATTTATATAAAGTAATACATGCCATCATAAGAATCATAATTATAAAAGAAGTCATGGTAGCAGGGGAGGCAGTAACTAGCATGGCAAGAATTTGCAAGAAAACTAGTCTGATTTTTTGAGGTTAAATTCAGCAATAGTTCATTCAGTCTATTATAAAAAAAATACTTTATTATATTTCAAGAATATGATTCAAAAAGAAAATAGTCTAGCATGTATTATGTACAGAGTTGCATAAATAAATGTCTATTTTAGACCAGGCTTAATTATACGAAGAATCTTCAACTTTTAAGGGATTTTCAATTTCATCCTTAACTTTTATTTAGTGCAATCAGATCATCGAACTTTTAAATTGTTTCAATTCGGATCCTAGCTTTAATTTCCATTTGTTTGTCGTGACTAGATTGTCATGTGATACATGTGATCTGCTTACGTAGACTTTTTTGCTGATCTGGAAAAAATTCTAGAAGTTCTCTCCCCTTTCTCCTATCTTCTTCCATCTAGGGTTTCTATCAGTAGGAAGATTAAAAAAATTCTCTCCCTCTGGATCTCTATCCTCTCTCGTTTCCACCTCCTTGAAATAGAAAGAAGAGATTTCATTTTTAGTTTGGTTGAGATCAAAGCTAATGCAATTCTATCCCCTCTAACCCTCTTTCACCCCAGCTTCACCATTCCACTCACCTCTCATCAATGGGAGAAACCCTCTCTTTCACTCATCCAAGACCCCCTTCCTTCCTTTTTTGGTCAGCAACCCCTCCCTTCTTAAAAGTGTCTCCTTTAGACCACTTCCCCATGGCCATAATGGGAAGATCACCTCCTTCCTGATTGAAAGCCCAATGCTTGGGGCTTGTATAGGCTCTGTATCTTCTATGCCCTCCTCAAGGCTAGCCTTATGGGCTTCCAATCCAATCCATTTATCTCTTCAGGTCCTAAATCTTTCTTGTTGTTTATTTTTTTGTATTTAATTTAGTTTTTAGTGGTTCTCTATTGGCCTTTTCTCCATACCCTATCCAACTATTTATGTTGTTATTGTGTTTGTTTGGCAAAGGAGGGGAATGGTGGTGCTGATTTGGGATTTTTCAAGTGGATTGAGAGCTTGCAAGGGAGATCAAATTTGTAAGCTTTGACCTTTTTTCTATTGATCTCTTCTCTCATGATTTGTTTACCATGGGATTTTGATTGTTTGAACTGGTGCTTTTATTTCAACTTCTTTTGCCACATAAACAACTTGATGCCACGTAAGCAAGCCACGAGATAACTCCATTATAGTAGGACAACGGAAATTAGAGCCAAGGTCCAAATTGAAACAATCTGAAAATTCGATGATCTAATTGCACTCAATAAAAGTTTAGGATGAAATTGAAAACCCCTAAAATGTTCAGGGTTTTTCGCATAATTAAGCCTTTAGACAATTTACTAAAGATTAGCAATTGTATTCAATTTCCTCCAATATTTTAGAATTCATGGTATGTCTTGTGACAATTGTTATTGTTATTTTTGTTTTTTGTTGTATCTAAACTTTGATCCTTATTTCTTGTTTTTCTCTTCTTGATGTAGAATATTGTATAAATAATTGAAAAAAAAAGGTTTATTCTAAGAATAATCATGGAGACAAGAAAGTACATACTGAATCATAATTTAACATTTTTAGTAGTACATAAATTCCATTTATTATACCTAGCATGTAAGACACACCATATGATGCAACAAGAGCATGACCACATGAGTTACAACGGCTGGAATCATCGCTGTGGGATTCCCATTATCCAATTCAAAAAAGATGTAATAGAAGTTACAATAGGTGTAGGTGAAATTCATCAGTTTTCATCTCAAAATTTCTAGGGCTAATAAAAAAGAGAAGAATACAACAACTTTAAACTTTACCAATAACCATCATCCAATCTATTATCTATATGTCATCCGTTTAATTAATTAGCATTTGGTCAATCAAATTTTAGAACTTTTGACATCCACATAAAATGGATGTCTGCGTTGTACATCAAATCTCTCATGGATGGGGATTATCCTACAGTATGGAAGTCAATGAAAGGTCTTCTTCCTCTGTAGCTTTTATGATATACTGTTTCATCTCTCTGTGGTTTGTTGGTTGTCTCACATGCTTTCATTTGGATCTAATTGGTACCAACCTGGTCAGTTCTTTTTTTCCTATTGCTTGATAGGATTGATTACACGTTCTATTATCTTGTTCTAAATTCAATTGTAGCTGATAGAAAATGGGATGCGCATGATACCAGTACCACAACAGAAGCATGGTACTATATTTATTATCTCTAATTGTAAGGAATTCTTTTGATTGATTACGAATGTAAGGTCATCTTAGTCTTGCAATTTTGAGTCATATTACTAATTCCATTGTTTGACAGACTCAAGCCTATGGCTGTATTTTGATAGGTGCAATATGTTGAAAATTGTTAAAAAAGGGTGGCCCAGTGCATGAGGCTCCCATGGTTGCGAATTTAAAAAAAAAATGTTCAAAGTCATCTGCTGCACCAAATCTGGATTTACCATCTAACAGAATAGTGCTTCAAGATTTTTTTTTAAAAAAATAATGAACAAGATGCTGGAGTTAATTTGAAATTGAAAAAAAGAATGTTGGGCAGCTTCTACAAATGCCTCATTGAAATCCATGTTTTTGGTGGATGATCACAGGTAAAAAGCCAATTCCAAATGTGGATATGTGATTTATCAAATTAATAATGCCAGAAATAATCGTGGATTATTCGGATGCTGTTCTAGGCATCCTTTTCTTCCCTCTTGCTAATGAAATCTTAGTCAAGTCTTGTTAGGTTTGTGCTTTGCCATCCAAGCTTCCATTTGATTGACATTATATGAAAATAACATGTGAATTATTTCCGATGCAGAGCTGACAGCAGGCCCAATATCTATGACCGAGGTTGCTTGAGTATTTTGCGTTAGGATAAAACGGTCGAGAAACAAATTCCGTGCCTATGTACGAAAGAGT
The DNA here is from genome assembly GCA_006176705.1 of Cocos nucifera. Taxonomy (NCBI): domain Eukaryota; kingdom Viridiplantae; phylum Streptophyta; class Magnoliopsida; order Arecales; family Arecaceae; genus Cocos; species Cocos nucifera. The sequence goes on from QRFJ01006979.1 coordinate 29,558, forward strand.
AAGTCATGAGACCAGCACCTTCGGCCATTTCAGGGGGATAGAAGATGAATCACATGGTGACATGCATATAAAAGCTGAGGCTGACCTTGAGATTGGTGGGGATCTAATGAGGATCTCCCAGGACGGTAGCTACGAATAGTTTGATGAGGAGATTGGTGGTAGAAAGAGCAAGGGGCTTCAGAATGCAGTCTGTGAGTCCGAGCTCATGTCAGGTTCAGAGTTGCAATTACCCATCACAAGGTCTGAGGTAAGGCATTCAAGATGGGGTAGGGGAGAAGCAAGCTGGGAGATCTCTAACTGATGCTCTCGCCGCAAATTTTGGTTCACGGAAAGTGGGATGTCAACGGAAAGGAAAGTACGGTAGCCAAGTTTGAATCCGATTGATATGTTGAAGACTATCAAGGAATTGGTCGATGATCTTCTTTCTGTGGAAAAGAAGACAAAAGAATGTTAGGGCCTTCTTGCAAGTGGGTTAGCTTCTTAGGTGTGACGAGTTCCAATTGCTCTAGAGCTAAAGATTTTAAAGTCATTGCCTGCCTTCTCGTTAGCTTGATATTTGTGCACAAGTTTTTTTCAAGGGTCTCTGTGATCTGCTGCTGAAGGCATTATTCTTTCTGTATGGTGCTACTTCTGTATTTCTCAAATATTAATCCATAATATTTTTTTTTTCTTTTTTCTTTCCTATTGTTCCTTGCTTGTAGTTTTTCTTGGTACAAGAAATATGGCTGCCGAAAATGGAGGTGTTTGGCCCAATGATACTATCCTGCTCCATTAGGAGGACTTCCTCTTTTGGATTTTGAATTGGTAGTGCTGTTGTTCAGCAAGGAACTGATCTCTATGCAGGGATTTCCTTTCTTCTACTCTTCTATCAAAATCTATCTGTTTTTTTTTTTTTGCCCCCGGAGGAACCTTCTTTCGAGATCTCATTCATCAAGTAGTTAATATTTATCTGTCATACCTATAGAACTTTTCTAATTATCCACTCGGTCAGGCCAGATTGGTGGAAATAACAAAAGTGTGTGAATAAGAAGTATTCTAGTCCTATCCTTTAATTATAAGTGATTTCACGGACAATTGTTGAAAGTTGTGAGGGGTGTACCCACCGAAGTGAATTTTCTTTCGGTATTAATCTTCTTTGTTTAGAGAAAATGACATCAGAAATAGTGTGGAATACTGAATAAGAAAGACTCTAGTCTTATCCTTTAATTGTAAGTGATTTCACATACATAACTTATCTAGGACAATTATTGAAACTTGTGAGGAGTGTTATCCCACTGAACTGAATTTTTGTTGGTACTAATCTTCTCTGTTTAGAGAAAATCACATCACAAATAGTGTGTGAATACTGAATAAGAAATATTCTAGTCCCATCCTTCGATCATAAGTGATTTCACATGCATAACTTCTGTAGGACAATTGTTAAAACTTGTGAGGGGTGTACCCCCACTGAACTGATTTTTTTTTTTTTTTTTTTTTGGTACTAATCTTCTTTGTTTAGAGAAAATCACATCACAAATAGGGTGTGAATACTGACTACGAAATATTCTAGTCCTATCCTTTACTTATAAGTGATTTCACATACATAACTTCTCTAGGACAATTGTTGAAACTTGTGAGGGGTGGGCACCACCGAACTGAATTTTTTTTTTCTTACTAATCTTCTTTGTTTAGAGAAAATCACATCATTCATAAGGAGAAAAATAGTAAGAATTCTTATTATAGTTACCTTTATTGATGCATAGCTGCCCCATGCGCAACAATGTCTATTATAATTCACTCTGACTTGTAATTGTTTCTTAGAGATTAATACAAATTTTTTATATCAAACCTCGTCATCTTTCCTTTTTTTTTTTTTTTTTGCCTTAGCTGTTTTAAAAATATAAAAGAATTTAGAGGCAAGCTTTCTAGTTGGATCAACTTAACTTATGATATAACTAATAAGGTATATTCTTATACTAGCCAAGTAAGCTAGATTTTATTGCAGCTCAGAATTGTCTTGGATAAGAGTTCAGCACAGATTTTAAATAATTAATGCCAATGCAGACAAGTCGCACAAGTCTGTTTAATCCTACAAACAGCTTGTTTCACCTAAAGTGTTATGGTCCCTAGCCAACTCAAATTTCATGAAGAAAGTGAAGAAATAATGATGACAATGATAACAACATGCTTTCCGTGCTTAAGAGTTCTGGACCATGGCTGACCCATTTTAATGAAAAAGAAGAAAAAAAAAAAAGAGTGGAAAGCACGACGAGAACAGCAACAACAAGCAGCAAAACACACCTTTGGTTCACATCTTGAGCCATAGATCAAATATTTGTAGCCATGTGGCTCTATTATTTTGTTCTTCTATGCTTCTAGTGATGTTGACATCTCTTTCTTGAGATGACCACTGCCAAAGGAGTATTAATGTGATTCTATCTATGTATTAGGATCACTATTTTCTGAAATATATATATATTATGATTGTTAGATGTCTTTGATGCTTCTTATGTGTTGAATGTGGATTGCTTATTGAGTTCAAACTAAATCAGATGAAATCTTCGAATCAATGGTGGACTTGGCAAGGTAGGTAATTTGGAAATGGCTTTAATGTCTCATTCTGGACATGGATTGTGGGGGATAATAACGATATTGAATGGGGTAAACTTGGGTAAGATCGAGATTAAAACTGAATAATGAAAATCCTACATTAATGATCCAAATCGTTGGACGTGATTTTCTACCTCAAAATTTCTTGTACACCAAGAATCATATGATTTTAAGATTTCTAGCCTATGCATGAAGTGATCAAAAAATACATGTAATTCAATTTTATTTAGACTGCTAATTTTTGATTATTTGATGCATAGATTAGGAAATCTCTAAATTGTATGATTTTTTGTATGCAAGCAATTTGGAGGTAGTAGATCGCATTCAATGGCTTGGATCATTGATGTAGGACTTTCATCATAAAATTTTGATTCGAGTTCAAATATAGTCGACTTGATTCTAGCCTGGCTCATGCCGAACTCTAAACATTCACGATTACCATAGGTGTTGCTTTCTTGGCGGTTGTCAGACTTGTATGCCTAGTTGATATCGATCATGATATATTAATTCAAAGTAACTACTAGCTTATTTACCTCTCTACTCATGGATTTGAGGGTGACAAGGCATCAACAACTTTGGCCTCTGACATCAAGTTGTTAAGACCAACTTGCAGTCAAATGGGGAGAATTTTCTACAGACATGGAGGAATGAAAATTAGCAAAGAATTGTTGGGTCAACTAATGTCTTCTCCTTGCCACAAAGTGTTTTAATTTGCCATCATGTGGTACGATGAAATTAAGCACAAAGTTAGAATAAAAAATCTTGGTAGAATACTTTTTATTTACCTTTTCCCCATAAAATAAAATCAGATGGATCTACCACCCTTTCGCTTATTAAAAAAGAAAAACAAAGGATTAATAAATAATAGATGCTATTTTATGATATTGTTATTATCACATGGCCCAAGGACTTCCTGCATGAATCAAGACAGGCATGAAATAGTTGTGTTCTATTTGGAATGATGAGCCGGTGGTGTTAAGAATATTTTCTCATGAAGAATAAATTAAGCACCGGAATTGTACAAATTATTTAATTAAACCTCCAACTTGAATAGATTTGAGGCAATTAGGTGGTCAACTATAATCTATTAGTCATCAAATTCGTTTAATAAGTACCAGCTTTGACCTCTTTGACGGTGTTGCAACCTCCAACCATCAATGAAATGGATCATCGTTTTAGTTGGTATGTGAACCTAAGTTATAACAGCTGTTGAGTCTGTAACTCTGTAATATTACAAGCGTGCTAAAATTTTAAATCAACCTTGAGTCTCTATCCTTAGTTCAACATTACACCTCTAGCATGGAAGTTTGAAAGCACATTCTTTGAGTGAACCACTCAAAAGATTTTATTCAAGAGTTCATTTGGGCATTTGGTTTAAGTTAGCTAAATTGTTGTACTTGGTGGGATTAAAGCAATTATAGTCATTAAAAAAAACATGTTCCCGATGTCATAGAACCTTACTTTTAATGTGCATTGCAAATTGTTGAATTCGTCCGATGCCAAGGGAATTTCAATAAACATGGGAAAGATGAAAACCATATGCAATTGTTAATTGTTACAATTTTCATATTATCATATAATGACGGTGCCGGGCACTGCCTAAATTAGTTAGCACCGTCCTCATATCAAGCATCCTCCTCCGACAATACTTCACCTACGTCGCATAAATAATCTTGAATCCCCTCAACAAATTTGAACATGAACATATGTGAAAATGCACATTTGATTGAGCTTAAGCCTTAGTTGCATGAGGGGCACTCAAGACGTCTCGCCAATCACTTTTGGTTCAAACATACAAGGTGTTTGGGTTGTATCTTTTGCACGAAAAATGATCCATCATCTGTCGTCCATTGGATTGCGCTATGCATAGCTCTCAAAGCACTCTAAATCTCTTCATTCATTCATCTGTGTAGATCTTCAAGCAACCATTGCATGATCTATTGATGTATTTGTGTGAAAGAATGAATGATCATTTGCTTGCATGAAAGATATAACCCTGTCCCATATATATACACGGCCCTTGAAACCATAATGGTATCCTAGTTTTAGAATTAAGCTATCGATGCCACTTTCTTACAGCAACAAACAAATGTGTTTTTTCTGGCATTCACATTCACTTGAACAGCATGAAGTGGAATAATTCACTTCCACTTTCAAGCAATCGAATATTCATAAATTGAGTACATTGGGAATTTTCTTTTTAAAAAAAAGCTTTTCTCTTAGCAATTGAATCGAACATCTTTAACACCATTGACAACTTGCCGGTCATGTATAGAAGAAAGAAAAAAACAGTAGCATCTGCATGGTTCACTGTGTCCAGTGGAAAGCATACCTAACGAGACTGCACGAAAAGGTCAAAAAGCTACACGTTGTTTTGTCCATGGAACGAATGTTGGATTTATTATTCTTGTGGCTACTCGGAGTCACAGATCTGATTTTCTACATAAATCTAGGTATTAATCTAATAAATTGAAGAAGATCTAAAAAAGATGAGAGAAGTTAGGATTTTGGTATTAAAATCAGAGAGATGAGAGTTAGGAAGAAAAGCTCAATTATATTTCCTTCCTTTTGTAAAAGATACAATGTCCTGATTTATATATCCTAGAGTTCTCATATGAATCCTAATAAACCCCAGCTCAAAAACTCCCTTAAGCTAATCCAATACATGAAAGCACTCACCAAGCCCAAGTCTCGCATGCTCTCATCCCTTGGATCTAATCCCAACCCATACATGAATTAGCCCTCTTAAGACCTCTCAAATTAGGTCTTAAGACTCCTAGGATCAACTCAGACTCTAGCCCAGAACAGACCCTCGCGTAATTCTGTCCGCGCACTGAGCCGACTAAGTTCCATTGGGTCGGCTCAGTCTGAAACTGAGCCGACCGAGTCTTGTGCCGTGTCTGCAGTCCCGAACGCTCAGCTCTCTATTTTGCTTGTGCTCTGAAACTTAGCCGACCCAGTTTTGGACCGAGCCGGCTAACTTGCAGAAAATCTTCTTTCTGCAGTTTGATTTTTCGGCTTTGGTCCCTTGCTCCATCTTGAATCCCAAGTCTCCGAAGCATCAATCAAGCCTCTTGAGACCCTCAATATCCGAACCTCAAGCTTGTGGAGAGTTATATGCCACCTCCATCCTAGACAACTCCCGTCCTAGTCCTAGGACCACACCTGTCCTAGCCTCTCTAGAGCCCTCACCCTGGCTCTGCTCGTGGCCTCCCAAGGCTTGGGAGCACCACACCACCTACAACGTCCACCTTGGTGCGCCCAAGCCTTGGCACACCTAGCAACATCTTCCTGCACGATCCTGCTGTCCCTGAATGTCCTGATAGCCCCTCGTGCTCACCTTACCACTGTCGTTCTTTTTCAACTGCTGAGCTCTCTTTGAGGCCTTAGGAATAACTGTCTCCACCGCTGAAGTTCTTGGCTTATTTTTCTATACCACCTTTGGAGTTGTAGGTATCCTTCTGCTTGATAGCTACATCACTTATCCTGGACTTTCCTGGAGATCATGCAACGTTCTTTTACCGACACTTGCTGTATATCCTGATGCTCCACCTGACACTGTCCCCTCAAAACCACGCCTATCTCTCTGCACAATCCTCTCCACCTGGATCTGTATAGCTCCAGCACTGATGCTGGGATATAGGTCCTCCCTCTGCACCCCCTTGCTCTGAACCCGTGTCAAAGCTTCCTCCACCAGTGAAGCCACCTCTGCTCGGTGCTCCACCTGGAACTAAAGTCCCCTTGATGCCGCAGAAACCGACTCTATCTCCGAGTCCCCTGAGGCCAACCATCCAACGCTGCACTGCCGGGCGTACCGCTGTACCTCAAACACCGTCGTTGACCCTTCGGACCCTCTGCACTCCGCAGACCTGTCCAAAACCATCTCAGATATACCGCACCCAATGGGCTCCTCCAAGACCACCAAGAGCTCATCCGAATCTTCACTTCAGCAAGTGTACTGATGAAATCTGAGCTTTCTCCTTTCTTGCACTTCTTTCAAAGCGGACACTCCTGCTTAAAGTGCCCTATTTCTCCGCACTTGGAGCATCTCTTGGACCCCTTGCTACCCCTCTATTTGCCCTTCTTCTTTCCTTTCATATGCTTCTCTGAAACTACAAGACTCTCTTGGAAGATCTTCCTCTTCATCATCCATTTTCATTGCTCGTTGGACCTGAGCATTGATACGATCTCCTCATACACCAGTGTCTCGTTACCATACAGCAAAGTTGTCACCAACGGATCAAAGCTTTCGGATAGCGAACACAGCAACAATAGACTCTTATCCTCCTCTTCTAAATTCACCCTTATATTGAGCAAGTCCATGCTCATCTGATCAAACCGCTGAATATGCTCCGCAACATCCTCGCCCTCCTACATTCGAAGGCTATACAGTTGCTTCTTCAACATCAACTTATTGTACATATTCTTCCCAATGTACAATTGCTGCAACCTCGACCATAATCCCTTGAGTGTTCTGTCCTCCAACATACCATACAAACCTTATCTGCCAAACAAACCTTAATTGTGGCACATGCCTTTTTCTCTAAGGACACCCATTCCTTGTCTGTGATCTCCTTCGGTCTATTTTTCAAAGCTGAATCCAATCTCATCTAAACCAGCAGATTTTCCATCCTTACCATCAACATCAGAAAATTTTTCTTTCCATCAAACTTCTCTAATCCTACCTTCAATCCGCTGTTTTTCATGATCAATCCGAATCAAATAACAGCAAATAGATAGATCTGAGAAATACCTTAACTAGGGATGGTGGACAGCAGTCCTGTGATCTCTTCCTTCCTCATGAAACCTGGAGAAAGCCTTTAGATATGAATCTCGCTATTGATCTCTGCTGAAAATTGATCTTCTTCCTTCTTCACGCTCAACCTGGCTCTAATACCAATTATCGTCCACAACATCTCAGGCATCACCTAGCTCTAATACCAATTGTTGTTCCTATGGCTGCTTGGAGCTACAGCTGTAGATCCGATCTCTTGCATGAATTTGAATGTTAATCCAGCAAACTGAAAAAGATCTAAGCAAGATGAGAGAAGCTAAGATTTTAGTGTTGGAACTAGAGAAAAGAGAGGAGAGAGTTAGGAAGAAAAGCTCAATTGTATTTCCTTCCTTTTGTAAAAGTTACAATGTCCTGATTTATATACTCTAGAGTTCCCACATGAATCCTAATAAACTCCAGCTCAAAAAATTTCTTAGGCTAACCCAATACATGAAAGCACTTACCAAGCCCAAGTCTCGCAAGCTCTCATTCTCTGGATCTAATCCCAACCCATACATGAATTAGCCTCCTTAAAACCTCTCAAACCAAGCCTTAAGACCTCTAAGATCAATTCAGACCCTAGTCCAAAACAAACCTTCTTGTAACTCTACCCGAGCACGGAGCTGACTCAGTCTCAGCACTGAGCCGACTAAGTTCCACTAGGTCGGCTCAGTCTGAAACTGAGCCGACCTAGTCCTATGCCGTGCCTGCAGTCCTGAACACTTAGCTCTCTGTTTTGTATATGCTCTGAGACTTAGTCGATCCAATTTTGGACTGAGCTGGCTAATCTGGAGAAAATCTCCTTTCTACGGTCTTAATTCACCTATTTTGGTTCCTTGCTCCATCTTGAATTTCAAATCTCCGAAGTACCAATCAAGCCCCTTGAGGTCCTCAATATCCGACCCTCAAGTCCATGGAGAGTTACATTGTGCCTCCATCCTAAAATAACTCATGTTTTAGTCTTAAGATCATACATGTCCTAGTCTCCTTGGAGTTCTCATCCTAGCTCCACTCTTAACCTCTTAAGACTTGAGAGCACCACACCACCTATAGAATTTTTTTGAGTTTCAACTCCCGAAGGATTTTTTTTTGGCTTTCACCTTCGGACTTCTTGACAAAGTAACCGCTGAACACCTTTATGAACATTTTCTGCTCATGTGCAACATCTGTCTCAAAAAGTCTTGTTGCCTCTTTGTTCTAGAAGTCTAAACCACAAGCTCCGACATCAAACCAAACTTTCAGCTTAATTCGACTATAATCTTGTCCTTTTATGTTATAAAAATCAAATCACTCTCTCTCCTCTTATGAGATTCACGTTGGAATAATTTACAAAGCCTTCATTTCTTTGGTTCTGCGAGTGTTTGTTTCTGGATTGAATGCCCAGAATATATTTGACGGTATAAACAATGAAGTATAAACCAAAGGAAGGCCCCCACATTAATTTTGTTTGTTTGTTTTTCCTCGTTTATTTATTCATAGAAAACATCAAAGTTTGGTGCTGCACGCAAGCTAATGATCTTGGTCTCCTCGATCCACATGCTTGAAAATAGATAAGATTAACGAAGCTTGCCAACTGAAGTGCTGCCTTGGTTATTATTGTTTTAATTTTTTGCATCCTCAGAGAAATGCGCGGTGTGGTGGCTTGGCACTGTGTTCATGCGTGAAGGAACCGAGGAAACGAGGCGAAAGACGAAGAAACCTTTCCTGCTTGATTGGAATTTTCAAAAGAGTAATCAAAAAGTAGCGTGTTGATAGGAATAAAAATTTTCATATTTTATGAAAAAATTCGTATGGGCTTTGCACGAGATGAAAATTGGAATTTTTTTAGAAAATACATTTAAAACCATGGATAGAATGTAATCAGTTTTTTGAAATATAGTTTTTTTTCAGAAAAATATATATTCAACCTAACATAAGATATTTTGAAAAAATAATATTTTTTTATAATCAATTAAATATATTAAAATTATTTTTTTAGATATTATATTTATGGAAATCATCTTTCAGAATTTTTCCTACAAATAAAATGAGCCCTAAATACAAAGTATCGGTGCTCCAAAAGAAAAAGGCTCGTGTGTTTAATGTTGCATTACTTATTTTTTAAAAAAATTTTAAGTATTTATATAAGCAAAATAATTCAAATATTATTTTTCAATTAGTCTTTTTAATAAAATCTTTAGTTGCTAGCAGACTCGATCCATAACTAATATCTTCCATTTCGATGATTATATAGAAGGAATGCATCAGGATCCGTGTGGAACCCATCTCATGTTTAGTTCCACGTAAAGCCGTCCCTCTTCCACTCAGAACCCATGTCATTTGTTTATGGGATGCTATTTTGATGGCGTCCGCACTCCGCTCCTGTGATTATGCTGGATGCGATCTCATGCGACGGACGTCAGGCCCCTTCTAATTAACGACCGTATCTCATAACGTGGCTAACTGGTCTACCGAGAACTAATAAATTAAGGTGTACATTAAGATCATTATTAAATTATCCAGAATAGTACTAACCAGTGAGACAAGCAAGCTTTCGACTCTATTAAACAATCCAGGCCTATGTAAACTATGTTGCTTCACGCTTGTTATTGTCAGGGAATAATTCCACGTTGGACGGATGCCACACCTATCCTATAGATAATATTAATTTTATTTTTTTAAAAAAAATTCTATCATAGCTGAAAAATTTTGAAATTTAATTATGAAACAAGGAGCCGGCTGGCGTTATGTTTTATTTGACACGGTAACTTTATAAAGCTCAGAAAGCTGCATGCCGTTTTGACTTTGGAACTCAAATCTTGACTTTTTTGAGTTCCAACTCTCCATTTGGCCTCTCTTTTCTTTCTTTTTTTTTTCTTTTTTTTCTTTTTTTTTTTTTTTTTTTTTTTGCCTCCTTTCTCCGCTCATGCCTAAGATTCGCCTCAAAAAGTGCCGTCTCAGTCGCAAGCTCCGACATTGGGCCAAACTCTCAGCTCAACTCTGACTTTTGACTATATCCTTTTTATGTTATAATTAAAAAAACTCTCTCATCAGATTCATATTAAAATAATTTATGAATAATATTTTATGCATCATGTGATGTAATAAAATCGATTTGAAATACACTATGCGAAACCATTGAATCGTATAGCCATCATTTTCTAATACTTTATTTTTTATTTAAAATTTTTAATAATAAAAATATTTTGCTGTTCTAAAAAAATTATAATTTTTCATGGTCTATTATAATATTTCATAACCTATTATAATATTCTAAAATTATATTATGACATCATATTTTTAAAAAAATTATAATATATTTTAGGATATTATAACAAATCATAAGATGTTTTAGCAAGTCATAAGATATCATAATTTTTTAAAAATAAAATAATATTTTTATTATTTAAAATTTTAAATTAATAACTAAAATTATAATATTTAATACGTGCAGGAAAGCATGCTACATGGTCCAATAAAATAGTATGGTATATTGTTATTGCACTACGATGGACAAAGACTTTCTCATAATTTATTTGTTTGCTTCTCCGTGTTTTGGTTTTGAAGGACCCAGTGCAAAAAAAAAAGGAAAAGAAAAAAACATCTTGAAATAAAATATGCTATGAATAAAATAATGATTATAATAGGATCGTAATATTGATTGAAAATAAATATAAAAATTACCTAACGAGATGTCTCTCAAAATTACCGGTACGTTCTCTCGGGCAATCAACAATCAGACAAGGATGAAGACTAAATTTATCTCGGCATGATTACATGGTAAGCCTGGCTCAAAAAATTTAGATAAAAATATTGCTCTTAAGACATAAGCTAAATCCTAAAATCACGAAGAGAAGCAGAAAAAGAATTTCAAAAGAATACGATTCACACATAAACAGAAGAGCAATCAGAATCCCAAAAAACCAAAACAGATCTTTTACTAAATTTCTTTCCTTCTTTTCTATTATTTTTAAAAATTATTATTATTATTATTATTATTTGACTGCATGGGTGCTACTTGGGTTGGATCCAATGTGCCATCTACCCCAACATGTTATTAAATGCCAAGAATATATTTGACAGTATAAACTACGAAGTATAAACCAAACAAAGGCTTCCAAATTTTGGTTGTTTGCCTTTCCTCATTTCTTCATTTATTCAGAAAAAACATCAAAGGCTGTTTCCGCGTGCAAGCTAAGATGCTTAATCTCCTCAATACAGATGCTTGAAAATAGATAAAATTAATTAAACAATACCGACCGTCATGCTGCCTTGGTTATTATTTTAATTTTGAGTCACCAAAATGTGTGGCGTCCTGGCACTGTGTTCAAACGAATTAAAAAAGACCTAAAAACAAAGTATCACTTCTAATAATCTTCAAATTTTTATGTCTGTTTTGTTGAGTTTAACTTTTTCATTAGCATCTTAGGTGAGCTCATCAACCATAATTTATTGGTTTTCCTGTCTCAATACACTCTTGCACCGATTATAATTAATCCAATATGATATTAGCAAGCAATAAGCACAGAAATTGACTATTGATGTAGCAAACGTTTTGCTCTGATGATGACAACAACAATAATAATAAAGTGCCATCTTTAATCCTATAATTAAGATAATAGCCAAGGGCTTCCTACTAGTTGCAGCTTTAAGGTGGCAATGTGGATTGGGTTGACTGAGGACCATTGTTATTGATCAGTGCCCACAGACCGTTGCTGTGACGACTGATATATTATAATGACCGTATCTGAAATTTGATTCAGCAGTCCATCAGAAACAAATAAATTAAGGTTTACGTTAAAATCATTCATTAAATATCTTCAATCATGGTGAGACGAGCAAGCTTTCAACTCCATTAAACAATGCAGGCCTTCGTGAACTGCATTGCTTCACCCATGTTGTTGTTGGGAAATAGTTCCACGTTGGACAGATGCCACATCTATACCATATGGAATTATTTCCAAGCAATGATAGATGGATATATTGCTTAAATATTAAGAGTAATTATCGTGTTCTCTCTCCACTTCCCTCTAGAAAATATGCTACTATCATAGCAGAAAAATAAAAAATTTACTTGTGAAACAAGGAGATGGCTGGCATATTGCATGACAAATTAGAAAGGAAATTAAGATGTTTCAAGCGCAGCTGTAGTTCAGTCAACACGAGCCAATTTAACTTTAGATGACATCTGGTGTAGAAATAAATTTTAACCATTAAGAAAAAGAAAAGGGAGGCAAAACCCTAGGATAAATATGGTGCTTCAAAATAAAATTAAGATTTGGGCAATGAAGTTTTGGTAAGGTTACAACTTTTAGTAGCTAGGGTTGCTTGCACTCAAGCCCCAAATGTCACTTATAATGAGCTGCCAACATCCAGAAGGTACCATTTTCAAACTGGGATCACAGCATAGCCACACAACTGCTTCCACCATCTCCTAGTTAGTCCTAATAGCGACCTTGCATCTAAGAATAGTCTTAGTATATGGCAAGTTGAATTAAGCATAAGACCTGCACTCCATGGCTACTCTGTCTATCTATCTTGGAAATAAGATGGCAGCACGCTTTTGAATTTGGCTTTTGGATGGAGCAATCCATCAGTTTGTGCTTCATGCATTTTCTCATGCTTAGAAAAAAAAAAAGAACATTTGGTGGGGATAGTTGTTGAGCGTTCAACTAAGATTCTTCGTAATGCAACTTATGCACTATCGTCGTCAAAAAATAAATGGTCATCAGACGATATGTACCATGTATGACATGGCACATGCTTATCGTTTGATGGCCATTTATCTCTTGATGGTGACCATCCATGCCTACACAGTAAGCTATGGTGCCACAAAAAGATTAAAAAAGGTTTGCCCACCATCTTTTTAGATAAATGGCAACACAAAGGTGGAGAATGGAGATAAGACCGATATGCGCTTCTAAATGTTGTTTCATATACACCCCCGCCCCGGGAAAAAAAAAATGGAAAGCCTCGTGTTCCCCCAACTTGCACCTGTCTCAGACTAGTAAAATTATACCACCAATTGCCTAAGACTTCTAGAGCTTAATCTCATTTGGCTTATGCTACGTATATATCAACTTTGTTGATGCTTGGAAAAGAACATGTCCATGACTCACACCTATCATGCTTCTCTCTCCATCCCTCCTCATACCCATCACCTGTGTCTGTGTCCTTGCACCACATGTCTTGGACCAGAATAGTTGTCGCACAGCCATCTTCAACTTTCAAAAAAAATGTCTCAAGCACCAAAATAGTTGAATTGGATTATATATAAATAATTGGACCGATAACTTTTACAGTGTCAACCACGACTCGTTGATAGATCTGCATTGAAGAAGGAGGCAGAATTAACAGCGAACCTTTCTTCAGCCATGGCGAATGAATCAGACATAAGAATCTAAAATTCTCATTGCCTCCAATCTGATCCGTCGACAAAATTGTTAAGAAACCAACTTTTCAACTAAAGCTTGAACGATAGTTCAAATCCGAATCCGAACCATTAACAATCCTAATTATAAACCTTTGAAGCTTGAAGAGTGGCCAAGCTAAGACTGTACATGGATAAATGCACCCATATATGGATAGAATTCATGGTCAACCCGTCGACGTCGGTGTTGGAGGAACCCAAAGGTACGAAACATTTATTAAGAAGCTCAAGTCCAACAAGGAATCCTCTCACTCCCCCCACTTGCCTGCCCATGCCTCGGTCCATCACCGACGTTGTGGAATCCTACTCAACCCTCCATCCCTCCCACAAAGGTCCCAAACCTGGCCAAAACCTTTGAAGGTCAAACCCCATGTCGATCGTGTGTGAAACCGATTCTCTCGGTCAACACTTTTTTTTTTTTTTAAGGGAAAGGGAGCCGTCCCTTGCACCCTACAAAAATGTTCATTAATAATTAAAAGCAAAAAAAAGAAAAAAAACCATGAAAGTGTCCAAAACCACGAAGGACGCGGGTTTCACGTTGGAAGTAATTAAGCTCTCTTCTTATATATAATGTATGCCCCCTTCTCTTCTCTACCAGTCGAACGCTTGGAGGATTTTATCTGGAACCGTGGAAGGAGCCAGTACTACATATGTGCTTCAACGTGGCGAACCCACAGGAGTTGGAGGAGCCCCGCGAATCCGCGCAGGGAGAAGAAGAAGGACTGGTGCCGGAGATGGCGGCGATGATGCTCTCACGTTATAGTAAAGAGAAGGAGATGTCGTTGATGGTGGAGGCCTTGACGCATGTCGTTGCTGGGGACGGAGCAGCTGTAGTTGTTGGTTCGCCTTCGTTCTCCTCCTCCTCGTCTTCGCCTTCGCCACCGTTGTTGGGTGGGCACCGCGGCGGCGGCGGCGGCGGCGGCGGCGGCGGCGGTGGGATGAAGAGGGGGAGGGAGGAGATGATGCCGGAACCGGTGTTGAGGTATTACCGGGGTTCTGCTGCGGAGTTCGGGAGCTCCCCGGCCTCCGGGGAGTCATCGGCGATTATGGCTGGTGAGATTAGTTCTGGAAAGAGATCATAACAGTTTTATCTTATGATTTTATCCCCGACTCCTTTGTTTAAAAAATAAATAAATAAATAAAAGGCTTGTGTTATCCTCATATGATCATATGGATAATGTTTTCCTTTTTATTCAAATCATGTTTGCAATATTTTTGTGGGAGCAAAATTAATACCATTTGCTCCTTTTTTTAGTCTTTAAGTTGTTCTTTTTATTTTGGAGCAGCACCTCTCAGAATTTTTAATATAAGTTATCATATTTCTTTTTTTAAAAAAAAAAAACAAAAGTTAAGATAAGCAGTGGGAAAGAAAAGGCCATGAGACGTTCCTATTTACATTACTTTTCTAAAACAAATATCAAACTGTTTTGAATTTTTCTTAAGTAGACATGATTGGATATGGATTCCAGAAGCCATCTGCCTCAACTTTTCTCATCACGCAAGCTTAGACAGATGTCCATCACCGGATTTTTCCTCTCCGACTTATCTACAAAAGAATCCAAGTTTCGATCGCAATAACCATCCAAAAGAGTTGTCTTTTCTGCTGTACTGTTCCATTCCCAGCTCCTCCTCTGCCGGATTTAGCAGCCATGGCCGCAACCAGCTCAGAATAATTTACCACTCCATTATTACTGCTTCTCCTCTCTCTCCCACTCTATACTTCTAACCTCTTCTTTTTTTCACCTTTTCTTTTTTTCTTTTTTTTAATTTCTACAGCAACAGAGCATGGCCTTCACAGTATCCTAACCACCACCCAGTCCCCTGTTCCCCCAACCCCTGCTTTGACAACAGAGGAGCCCTTGCCTTCCACCTACGCCGAGCCGGAGCAAGTGCAGAGGCGGCGCTACCGAGGAGTCCGACAGCGCCCCTGGGGCAAATGGGCAGCAGAGATCAGAGACCCACACAAGGCGGCCCGTGTATGGCTCGGCACCTTCGAGACCGCAGAGGAAGCTGCCCGGGCCTATGACAAAGCGGCCATCCGTTTCAGAGGAAACAGAGCCAAGCTGAACTTCCCCGAGGATGCCCAGCTTAGCCCAGCGGAGCCCATCCCACCGGCGACCCAATTGCCGGTTCCCAGTCCTCAGCCGGCGACTCTCTTGGAGTCCCAGCCATTTTCTGGGCTTCAAGCTTCTGGTGCCTCGAGGGACTGCTTGGAGTACTCAAGCCTCCTACAGGGGATCGGGGAGTATCAGAGGATTCCTCCCTCGGCCCTTTTGGATCAAATGATATACACCAGATCTTCTACGGCTTATCCTTCTTCTCTGGCTTCTCATTCTTTGGCGACTCCCTCTGTTTCTGCCTCCCCTGCTTCTTCCTCCTCCTCCTCCTCTTCTGCTTTTCCCCTGCTGTATTGTTCAGGAGAAACAGAGCAGCAGATGGGCTATCTCCGGCCACCGAGAAGTAGGACTGGGGGGAGCGGACCGGGCTTTCCGGCGCCATCTTGGACGGATTCTAGCCGTTACCCACCGTCTTCTTCAAGATAGCAGTGAATCCTTGGAGGTGGAGCTCATCATCCCATTCATTTTGTCTCGTTTGTCTTCTTTGTTACTTGTCCATTTTATGTTGCACGTTATTGTATTACTTTCCGAGACATTACGAGGAGCAGAGGAAATTTATTTCCTCCAATTCTTGCATTCCGGAGCTTGTTTTATATTAGTTGAGAATTCAAATAAACATGCTCCTTGTTTACACTGCTCATCAGCAGTTGCATATAAGCATAAGAATTTGATGGATGACCATGGTTTGCTTCGATTACAATATTATTTACTGCATTAAACACGAGTACGCTTTTTACCATAGAAATTTTCAGAATGATTTACTATATATGCATATAAGTTTCTATTTTTCTATATTTTATTTTAATTCTAAAATCTTATAACTTATTATTTGTAACTCTCTGATTAAATTAACTAGATTTGAACAAAATATTTTTATATAATCATGTTAGTTTCTTGTCTTGCTTTTCGTCTTTGGGCACGGATTCTCGATTGTACACCATACTATATTGTACACAGCATATATTATCTATCATATGATGAATGACCATACATGGATATACGCCATGCAATACATATAGTATATTATTGCATGCAACCGCCCATCATAGATGGACTATGCGCACAATGCACTATATCGTACGATGCATCATATACATGGTAGAGAATCCGCTTGCATCGTCCTCTCATCTTTAACATGTCTAAGAATTCAGACATGCCTTCCATGGACACCATTTTTTTTTTTTAATATGAAATGGAAACAGTGGTATCATCCTATATTTTATTGATAACTAGCTTATAGCCCATGCAATGCATGAATATTTTTTTCTTTTTTTTTCATTTTTTTGGCTGATCCTTTCCTCTTTGACCCCTTCGCCCTCTGCTGCTTCTTTGCCCTCTTCCTTTCCGATCGCGACCCTCCATCTATCATCTCTGCCGCTCCCTCAGGCTCCCTATCACATCCTCCACGACAGCAAGATCATTGCCTTCAATCATGTCTTTCACCACCATGCAACCCCCCTCACCCGCTTCCTCACTATTGATTCTCTTCTCGTCCTCTCCCCTTTCCTCACTATCATCGGCATCACTGACTTTCTTGGCCTCCACCTCTTTGGTCTCTCCTATGCTAGCTCCATCGCTTATGTTCTCTACTAATCCCTCTTTTCTGCAACCACCACAACCTTCGTTCATATGGAGAAAGATTCTATCTTTCAATTTTTTTTCCATCTTCTCTTATTTTCTTTCATATGTTTGCCAAGATTTTTTTCCTTAGGAGTCTCACTCACATGTTAAGCTTGGATGATGAGATATCAGAAAAAGATAGAAACTTCTATTTTAATATATATATATATATATATATAATTATAAATAAAATTATTTATAAGATATTTGAAAAAAAAGATGCACTTTTATAAATATTTGAATCTAAACCGAGCTCTCCTACCCTGGATACCAAATGCGATCCACTCTAAATAGGATAAATTTTATCGGATCTATTTAAATCTCATGATGGATATGGGTTCTAAATATAATATCCAATGTGAATTCAGATCAGATGCAAGCAATGATATACTCCATCCGCATCCAATTCGACATCATCTTAATCTAAATTTTCTTCCAAAGATATAATTATTTCAGACTATTTGCATCATAAGTTCTTTACTCGGCTTAATTTGATCTAATTCAATCCATCTTATATACGAAATGCTCACCATCTATTTTACTCGACCCAATCCAACCCAAGGTAGGTATAGAGCATATATGAATATATGTCTTTAATTACGGATGGATATAGGCATTGGATGTGATCCATTTCCAATCTACCACCATCCCTACTTTTTGGGCTACAATGTTCCCATTTCGAGGCATTGGAAAATAATAGCAATAATTAGAACATGAACCATCCAATTTCCACCTAACAATATTCAGCAGCATATATTGTTGAAGACCGCAAGGAATCCTGCCACTGTTTCAACCAACAAGATTTATCATTGCCATCTAAATATCGTTAGATCTAACGAAGAATTATACGAATGAACACATCAAGTAGCTTTTGCAGGAAAGGTAAAGCAAATTCATAACCTAGAACCTATTGCATGCAGTTCCAATCTAATTATTAAATAAATCAAAATAGATTAAATAGATCCAAGGTTTAAATCCGAATCTAATACATTTAATAAATAGGTCTAAACTGGTTGACCAATTGATAATCCAAATTTATTTAAAACAAATCGTTCTTGGATCGGATTAACAAGTTGGATCATAATTGTAGCCTATAATTGGTATAATGCATAATATTATTACATTACCGCAAGCAAGCGGCGTGTAGGTTTTATACCGTAGAATGTTATGTAGTATTGATGATGGCCATCAGAAGACGAACGCACCATCAAATAAGATATGTTATGTTAGATGCACAATGCTGCCTTATTTAAAATCAACGAATGCTACAAGGCGCTCCACGGTTCGCCACTTCAATAACTACAAGTATAGAGAGATGAAAGAAAGAATTGGTAGAGAAACTTTGAGGTCATGGTGATCCGATATTGAGTGTACTTGATCCAGAGGTGGTATTAGGGAGAGACCTCGATGTCATCTTCTAGTAGGAGTTAAGAAGTCATTGTTAGAATATGAGGATGGATAAAAGCTCACTACCTCGGATGATACGTCTCCACATATATGAGTTTCGGTCCATTCAAAGGATCCAACCGCCTATGGTGTGGTGAATGGAATGGAAGAAGGGAAGGTGGCCTTGTTTGCCACCACTAGCACGGGTGACAAAGACGAAACGATGACCGATGGGTGGATGACGCGATTCTTCTCTGGCTATTACCACCGGCCACAGCAACTATTACCATTCCCTGTTGGTTGGTGCCGAAAAGGAGGGGTTCGGAGAGAATGGACATTCTCCCTCCTCCTCCTCCTCCTCCTCCTCCTCCTCCTCCTCCTTTGTTCATGTTGCTTTCTGTTGGACTGGATCTTCTCCAACCAATAATTACTTGTAGAATAACAACGAGGCTAGAGGATGTGAAAGTGCCGATGAAGGATGAGAGTAGTCTGAAATGTATCTTTTGTGCAAAAGAATGATTAATATTCTTTAATGACGTTGGATATTGGATTGCACTTTATGTTGCTGTAAAAGTAAATTTAAAGATAATAGAAAAATGCAGGATACATCAGTTATGTGATTTAGTCAAATATAGACCACTTCAAAAAAAATTTTAGATTTTTAGATTTAATAATATTAAATTTAAAAAAAAAAAAATTGTTAGACTATTGGATGTTTGGTATCTCCTCCTTTTATAATTTCAATTAATTAACCTTGGACCGCAACTAAAGGGCCGGTCTGGACAAATAGAGAAGCCTACGTGGATTTATGGTGAACATGAAAAAGTTGAGGACTAAAAATACAAATATAAAACACTTTTGAAAAATAATTTATTCAAAAAAAAAAAAAAGGGATGTAAGGGGAGTGCAGATGTTTAGCAAAACACCTAGAAGAGGATTCAAATCACTTTATTGAAAAAGAATTTATTTGTAATAAAAGTAATGGAACGTTGGCTCAAAACGTGGGATTTATGCGCGACAGCCAAAGGGTCAAAGTGGTAGTCTGCATGACAATCTTAAAGATAAAGATTTTGACTTGATTTTTTTCACGGCTTTATCCAACGTTGACTGAAAAGTATACAACGTCGACTGAAAAGTATACAGCGTAAAGAAAGGTTCAAATCATGATTTGCTGTCGGTAGGAGGAGGGGGCAGATAATTAAAGAAAAAAATTAGTATTTTGTTATAAAGAAATAATCCTAGTGGAGGATGATAGGATAGAGAAAAAGAAAAAAAGAAAAAAATCAAACAGAAACCTCCTCTTCAGCCCAAATTACTCTTTGCAAACAGAAAATAAGCATCCAATTTCAGCTACACGAGACTTCAAATATTTGGATAGAAGTCTAAAACGTTTTTTTAATCTTATATCATATTTTCCCCAAATGCTAGCAACATTTTACTACCACATAGGATGGATCAATCGTTGAATGGATGGATACCTTTGGTTGCAACCGATGAAAGGGAAGCTTGGTTATATGACTTTTTCTCTCCAACTAACCAGGAAATGGCAGCAATCAACATTAGGATCACCTATTGGGTTTACTTCCAAAAAAAAAAAAACTATCACCAATTGCGATGATTTACAAAAATTCCTCTTTCTCCGTGCAAGACAAAAGCTTTCACAGATCAAAGAAGTTAAGACTTCGAGTGAAGAGCAAATTGTCTTTAATATAAATGAGAAAAAAAGGTGGTTAGAAAACAAATGCTCCACTGATTCAGATGAATGACCATACAGTATGCAGCCATCTAAGTTTTTTCCAAGCTTCCTTCCAAAAATCTCCCTGTATTCAGTTTTTTCTTCCAACATAATTAAAGAAAATATTTGATCTTAAGTGGCACGTCTAGATTCCAAAGTAGGATACTAATATTGGAGTTTAACACCATCCTATTGTAGATCTGGTACCATTTATTATGATGAAAAAAATAATAATAATATATAATCAAGTATATGGATTAGATCAAGTCTATCTCCACGGACGTGCAAAGACTTCACTAAGAGAAAGAAGAATTTATAAGAGATAATGGTTACAATTATTTAGATAATGAACGATGAAGATGGATATTAAATTTTAAAATTATATAATATTTAAAAAAAATAAAAAAATATATGGTAATAGTTACAATTAACCGTTGCCATAAATCAGATTATAGCAGCGGTTCCTACTAACCGCTGCTATAGATCCGATTTATGGCAGTAATTATAATGAACCGCTGCTATAGATCGATCTATGGAAGCGATTTTTTGTAATCGCTGCTATAGATTCGACCTACGGTAGTAGTTTTCTGTAACTGCTGCTATATATCGGACCTATAACAGCAGTTACAAAAATCGCTGTCATAGATCTGACCTATAACAGCGGTTAACAAAAATCGCTATCGTATGAGCTATGACAGCAGTTTCGAAAATCACTGCCATAATAAGTACTGCCATAGGCCATTTTTGCAGTAATGTCACCTCTACGATTAGATCTCATAATTTTGATGATCTTTTTCAATTATTTTTCAATTTTTATTTTAAAGATTTTAAATTTTTCAAGAGCATTAGACTTTTCTTTAATCAAATAAAGATGACCATATCAAAAAAAAATATTAATAAATATGATAAAATATTTATTTTCATAAATTATAGAGGAATAAGGTCCATTAATATCTGTATAAATTATCTCTAGAAGACCTGAACTATGAGCTGCCTCTTTCTTTTTAGTTTTACTCAATTTATCCTTAATACAATCAATGCAAGTCTCCATGTTCCTAAAATCTAAGGTAGATAAGATATCATTCTTAATCAATCTATTAATTCTTTCCTTAAATATGTATCCTAAGTGCTTGTGCCACAACATAGAGAATCTTTCTTTGATTCTAGAACGTTTTGCAATCATATTCTCAACATTTAAAGAAGCATAGCGAATATCATAAGGTAAACATAATTTATATAATCCATCACTCAAAATGTTATAACCAATAATTTAAGAATTAAATATTAAATTAATTTTTTCATCATGAAAATCAAAACCAAAATCAATCTTATCCAAAAAAAATAGAAATTAAATTTCTTCTAAAAGAAGATATATAAAAGGTATTTTTTTAAAAAAAAATTAAAATTAGACTCTAAAGATAACTTAACAAGTCTTATGTATTCTACTTCAACTTCAAGATCATTTTCTACTTTCAGCTTGATCTCTTTTAGATTTGGTTTACTTTTGTTTGTGAATTCTTGCAAGAAAATGGCAACATGAGTTGTTGCATCACTATCTATCCACCAAAAATCAATAGAAATATCAACTATATCTAACTCATAACAAACAAGAGCTAAGAGCTTACCTTCTTATTTTTGTTTCTTTTTTAACCAAAACTTGAACTTGTAGCATTGACTCCTTATGTAGTCTTTCTTTTTATAGTGAAAATACTTGACATCTTTTTCAATGGTAGCTTTAGGACCTCCTACAAAATGATTTTGACTAGGATTGTTATCATATCCTTTAACATTCTGAGATTGTTTAGGAGTAGTAGGTTTATTCTTTTTCTTCTTCATAAAACTTTTGCTAGAATGAAGTTTTGATTGAAAAGAAAGAAGGGCAATCTCACTCTTTTCTTTCTTTAGTTTCTCTTCTTCAGTAATATATTTAGTGATCAACTCATTAATACTCTAGATTTCATTTAGAGTATTATAGGCAATTTTGATCTAGAAGATTTAGCAGATAAGAAATTTAAAGCATGAGGCACTAAACAAGAGTCAGACAATTCAATTTTCAGTTTCTTAAGTTTAGTTTGAAGATGAATTATTTTCAGAATGTGTTTCCTAACACCCCCAACATTATCATATCTCATGATCGTCAATTTTTTCATCAAACATCCAGACTCAGTATTTTTAGATACAAGATATCTATCTTATAGCATCAAATAGTTTCTTAGCACTATTGGTCTCTAGCAGACTACTCAGTAGATGCTCAGAAACTGATCTCTTAATAGCAACTAAGCTAAGCAAGTTAGATTTTTTTTATTTAGCATAATAATATTTCTGTTCTAGTGTACTCTGGTCATTAAGATCATTAGATTTATTCTCACGTAATACCATATCAATGTTAGCAATTCTTAAAGTAAATTTCATGTCTTGTTTCCATCTTTTAGAATTTGATCCGATCAAGATTTCAACAATGACATTGTTATTGTTAACACCAAATGAAACTATGTAAATAAATAATAGGAATATAAAATATTAGATAATGGGTATATACACAAACAACATAGTAGTATAGTGACATAAACCATAAACAAGAGCCCAAACACTATATCATATATTCTCCTTTAGGCAGAACATACAATATGCATAAGAGCTCTTTACACGAGACCATAAAAGAAATATCCTAGCATTCATAAATCTATCCTCTTTAAGCAAATAGATCCTAAAAGTTAGAGTACCCTCGCAACATAATGGTCCATACAATTTTTAGTTAAAATATACAATAATCCTCTTTGGGCAAGTGATTATATGTCACAACTAGAAAATATCCCTCTAATGATGAAAAATTTCATGAACTAAAATAAATAAACTACTTTGATGATAGACATTCATGCTAATCTATAAAATTATCTATATAAAAAATTAAATGCTCAAGATGATCTAGTCCAGTATTAGATACTTAATAATATGCATCCTATTGATCATAATACAATAAAATATTACATTCCACAAGCTACAGTAATATATTTGTATAGTTCAAAAGATATTTATGTCAAAAATAACATCAAATATAAATTTTTTTAAAGAGTATTTTTCAAAAATAAATTTTTAGAAAGTAAATTAAAATTTTGAAGGACTAATATAAAATAATAACCTTCGACAGGAGCTTAATTATAAAATAAAAATTTTATACAATAAATTACATTATAGGAACTAAAATGTAATTTTGTTGGATCAAAATAAATTTTTATAATTATAAGGACTAAACTATAATTTTTGTTTGACTAAAATATAATTTTTATAATTATAGAGATTAAAATGCAAAACTATAATTATAACTTAAAACATCAAATTGGATTTGAATTTTGGGTCAAAACTCGAAACCCGTTAGGCCACACCATCTTCCTCATGAGTAGGTTCTTCAATTTTTTTTTTTAATGTTTTGGTGGTAGAGAAGAGGGCTTATCGGTGCCTCTTCTCTGCCTCAAATCTGGCTCGATGATCACTAGAGAATAAACCAACTGATGAACTGCCTGCTTCTCAACTGCCGCTAGCCACCGGCGAGGTGCCTGCCGGCGGCTACCACACATGAGATATGAAAGAAGGGTGCGACGGCTTAAGCCGCCACCCCTAGAGTTCTCTTTTTTTTAATTTATTTATTTAGGCTAGCAATCGATGGGAGAGTGACCGCCGTCCTCTCTCTGGTCATGCCGGTGGGTTGCCAGCACCGATCCACCACCCATGGGAGGAGGAGCGCACGGCATGGGAGGAGCCGACGGTCTCTTCCTTCCTTTCAAACTTTTTTTTTTGGATTAGAAAATTGGGAAGATTTACACCACCACCCATTGGGGTCGTCGTCGGATCCCTTGGTGGCACCACTGACGATGAAGATGACTATCGGTCGTGCACGAACGGAGGAGAAGAAGGACACGATGGTAGAAATCACTGCCCTTACTGAGAGCAGGAGGCCCTTCCATGCTCTCCTTGATGTTGGTCTTATCAGAACAACGATAGGCAATCGTGTATTTGGCTATCTCAAGGTTTGTTCATCTCTCTCTTCATTAATCACCAAACTGTCATGCCCATGAGTTTTCTACTCGTACAACATGATTATGTGGAAGTATAATCCTATGAGTAGTGTAGTTTGGTTTACATGAAGTCACGTGATCATTGGATATGGTTTGTATAATTGCCAGTAGAGAGATTCGGTTGGCAAGAAAGAAAAAAAAGAAAAGAAGATACGGTTTCAAAAAATCCATCTTTTTATTATTATTTTTTTTAACAAAATTTTTTATTCTAATCTTTTACAATAGTGCTTTAATACTACATGTAGAAAATTTTCTTGAATCTATGCAGAAGATTAGAATACAAAAGATAAATGCGTACCTATGTTCGTTATTGATTTACCAAGAATAGTAGTAGTGGACACTCATATGAATACCGCGAACCAAATCCTTCTCTACTAGCTTTCTCTCAACAAACGGCTATTTGATGGGACAAGCTAGAGAACTAGTCTCATGATATTTATAGGAAGTGGAGAGGAAACCTAG
This sequence comes from Cocos nucifera, assembly GCA_006176705.1. Classification (NCBI taxonomy): domain Eukaryota; kingdom Viridiplantae; phylum Streptophyta; class Magnoliopsida; order Arecales; family Arecaceae; genus Cocos; species Cocos nucifera. Next base: position 54,723 of record QRFJ01006979.1, read on the forward strand.
ATATATAAAATAAAACCTTAACAAGCTCATCCATTATGGGCTTATGTCGGACTAAAGCCTACACTATACCATCCTAACCATACCAACTCAAAATAAGATGTACCTAGCTCAAAATAAAATTATCACAAATAATATTGGATTTACATGCATGTCTATCAATTCGGATTACATAATCAGTCCATTTTTAATAAAATAAATAAAATAATTAATTAATGATAGTTCATAATTAGAAAAATTTTTACACTTATTTATATGGGCACTAATTTGAAGATGGTGAAGGAATTCAAGCGTAATATGATAAAAAAATTTGAGATGACTGATTTAAGGCTTGTGAAGTATTTTCTTGGAATTCAAGTAAAGCAATTCAAAGAAAAAAATTTCTTATCCCAGGAAAAGTACCTTGAAGACATTTTGAAAAAGTTCCAAATGGGTAAATGCAAAGCAGCTTCTTATGGCTTTAAATGAGAAATTACAATAAGATGATGGAACAAAAAATATCGATGCTACAGAATTTTGAAGCCTAGTTGGATCTTTGATCGATCTTACCAATGCAAGGCCGGACATCATATACTTGGTGAGCCATGTTTCAAGATTTATGAGTAATCCAAGCAAGTTACATCTAGTCGCAGCAAAAAGAATTTTGAAGTACTTGCAAGGCACTGAGAAGCAAGGAATTAGGTATGTCAAAGAAGAAAAAAATTTTTTTGGTTGGTTTTACTGACAATGATTGGGCTAGATCCTTAGATGATCGAAAGAGTACTATGGGATACTTGTTTTGCCTTGGGACGAAGGTGATATCTTGAAGTTCTAAAAAGCAAAAAATAATTGCATTGTCTTATATAGAAGCTGAATATATTATTGTTAATAATGTTGCATGTGAAGCTGTTTGGCTTCGAAGACTACTTAGTGATATGCAAGAAGAACAAAAGGAAGCTATAACCATCTTTTGTGATAACATGTCAACTATTGCAATGACCAAGAATCCAGTATTTCATGCAAGATCAAAGCATACTGAATTGAGGCATCATTTCATTCGAGATTTGGTGAACAAGAAAGAAATACAATTGAAATTTATCAATACAAAAGAGCAACCTACAAATTTTCTCACCAAAGCCATAAGTACTAAAAAATTTGAGAAATTCAAGAAGCTGCCTAATATTACAAATTAAGAGGGAATGTTGGAAGTTAATTTGCAATGGAGAAATCAAGAATTAGAATGGTCAAGCACATCAAACAATATGATTTTTCATGTTCCAAAGCTACTTTTGGTATTCTAATGTATCTCCTCATCTTCTAAGATATTTTTAATATTTTATTGAGGCATTTGAAGGGTCACAAATCAGCATACAAACTTTTGGCAAGTGCTGTAGCATTGCATACTTAGCTTATTTCCTAAGCATTTCTTCCTTGTTTAGCCCACTACATTTCTACAACCTAACATTTTGTTCATAATGCTTCTTTTCATCCATTCTTGCTTTGTTAAAGTTGTTGAGACTTGCATTGAAACTGCCATTTGCTTGCTAAGGTTTCGTGGTAGGAACCAAGTTGTTGACATTCTCATCTCTTGTGGTTGTTATGAAGCACATTTATACTTTTTCATTTTTGCCAACTTCTTCTGGTCATTACTGACAGAGCAACCATTATGAACATAGAGGGCGGAGAAGAGTTTTCATGCAAGGCGTGTGCGAGAGAAAGCCGAGTAATTATTTCAGCTTTTATATTTTTTGAATAAAATTTCTTTCCCCACTTTCCAAAAAATATTTTTTTATATTTTTATAGATATTGCTTGATTTATTAGTGCTTGTCTGCATTTGATCTATATAGAAAAGCGTACCATTCAACAAAGGAAACTCAAAGAAAAGGTCAGGGCAAAATGGGTGTGTACATGTTTCTTTCATGCAAATCTTTCACTTTCTTGTCGATGAAGAGTATTCCGAGTTAGAGTTGAAAACATACCCTACCTGGAGAAAAGGTCAAAAAAAAAAGTTTATTAGATGCTTATGAGATCTTGCACATCTATAATTAGTAATTTTTTGCTATTTGATCGGGATTAAATGGTTTGTTGCAATCAACCATGTGTTGAGTTCTTTTTGCTCTTACTTGTCATTTTGAAAGTAAAGAAATTTATGGAAGCAAATGCAACAGATATTGGACCCAAATGTATCACCGAACCAAGCCACCAATATTAGATGCAGTAGAATAGATCCTGAAGCATGTATCATTCCAGTGCTTAGCTCCAACCACACAGAGTAGTCCTGCATGAGGAGGCATGTAGAAATCTTACGAAGCATATAAAAAGACTACAGAGAGTTCTTGTCTTCAGATTCCTTCTCCCAACCATCCTATCAAAGGAATACTTCTCTAAACCACAACAAGGGAGAGAAGAGCTGCTGAGGTGAAATTTTTTGTTGTGGAAGATCTATTTACTCTGGAGAAGCTCAGAAAGTCGGATTTGGGATAGCTCAGATGTGATACTGTGTCTGATGTTCTTGGCATTAAGTGTCTGATCGACTGGTTTCAAGGCAAATTTCTTTTATAGGGATTGTATTCATGTTACCTAGGAAAGGCAATTATATGTATATATATATATATATTTTTGAGTGGGGAGGTATAATTATTCCCATGCTGTTTGATATGTTTTGCTTTGTGGTGTGTTACAATAATGAGGAGAAATATAATAAAGCTGTGTATTATTTTATACATCCAGCCTAATGATTCTTCTTTCTATTAGCCTCCTTCATGTCTTGGAAGTTCATAAAGTGTCATCCATATTTTCTATTTAGCTTCAGGAGTGCTTGCTCTGGGTACCATTCATGGTTCAGAGAGTCTATTATATCGCAGAGGACACTCCTTCAACGGCAGAAGAATCAGCTTCAGACGGAGAAACAAATGATTTATGGCCAAATGTCTGCTGCTTTAGCTGCAAGCAGCTTTGGTTTTGAGTTGTTTTTTGGCCCAATTCCTATTACAATTGGGTCGAAAACTAAAATCCAACACTATCAAATTGTCATATGGAGACGTTAGCTCAGGTTAATTGATCCATTGGATATTTTAAGTCGAACTAGATCAAGAATAATTCAAACACAAACCGCATAATTTGGTTATTCACTAGACACCTACGGAACAACAACAATTGAGTTAATTCAGTCCAGGAGTCAAACCTTTTGATGAAACATTTTGATCAAAATGAGCTGCCAATCCTTCTAACAGAACCTGAGTCAACATGAAATTGTTGACATCTTCCAAACCAAAAATGATGAACAACCTGTCAGAGATTAATCAACTTTGGATTGATCAAAATCGATCGATCTCTTACCGTATAGAAAGAACTCTTATTGCCCGTCATTTAATGATTGTTAAATACGAAGAAATCCTCACGTAGAGTACGGACATGAAGGCCGGTGCATGTTTTATGATCAAATTATTATTAAAATTCTGGTGTTTTAGCATATCCATACCTCTAGATAATCTTGTCATCATCTTTAACAAGAGAAAATCATGCATGACCCCCATCAGTTTTAGTTATTGGAGTACCAATGCTTTTAACATGAAACTTTTTTTACTGTAGTATCGGATAATCACATCCTCCATGCATATGCATCTCTTCGTGCATGTCACACAAATTGTATACATGCCCATCACTATTGCAAATTTCTTGGTCATGGCTAAATAAACAAGCTTGTTTTATTTAAACCGGCCAACTATATCGTTGGAAGAAATTTGAACCTTATGAGCATAGTTTCCATCCGAATCAAGTTTGGTTTTATCTCATATATCAAGTATTCAAAAATCACGTAATGTGTGCAGAACAAATATAAGTGCGAAATATATCTTAATGTTATGCATAACTGCATGCGAGGGCAGACAAATATAAACTAATCGACTCCAAAATATCTTCACAAATTCAACGAGAATTTTCAATCAGGTCCTCAATATCTTAATGACTAGCTATTATAATTATAATTAATTAAATTATTTTAAATTTTGGAATTGGGACCTGTCCCGCCGGTTTATGTCGACCAAGGTAAACCTACCAACGGTTGGTTTCGGTGTCGATCGGCCTTCTTCAACATCGCCTGAGATCCTAACCGTTGAAACGCTATACTCCCTGTTTTCATCAGACTGCTGAGGCTTTCGGATGACAGGCAATCCATTTTCGAGGATTTCCCCTATGCTGGTGGCATCTCGTTCAGACGAGTTCCGTCGTCCACTACCCGTGCCAAATTCTGAGCCCTAAACCCCGAACCCTAAACGCGGATTTTCCTCTCTCTTCTACCGATCGATCGTTCTAGTTTTCCAGATTCTTGGATTTGATCTCCTCCGAGGGAGAATGGAGCTCGATGAGCACGATTACCGGGAGAAATCGGTGGAGTCCGCGGAGATCCGGAAGGAGAAGGAGCGCCGTAGCTCCCGGCACGGCGGCGACAATGAGAAGGACGGAGGCGGCGAGGAGAGGGCGTCGAGGCAGTCACGGGCGGAGGAGCAGCAGAATGGCGAGAAGGTGGATCGCGAGGAACGGGATCGCGAAAAGGATCGCCACCGGAGCAGCAGGAAGGCGGAGAGGGAGCACGGCAAGGACAGAGACCACCGGAGCCGAGAGAGGGATCAGCGGGAAAGAGATAAGGGGAAGGAGAAGGAGAGGCCCAGAGATAAAAAGAGGGACAGGGAGAATGAGAGGGACAGAGAGAAAGATAGGGAGAGGAGGAGGGAGAGGGAGAGGGAAAGGGAGAAGGAGAGCGAAAGGGAGAGGGAGTGCGAATGGAGAAGTAGCAGCAGGTCGAGAAGGCATGATAGAGAGGTTGAAACAGAGATGGAGAGGGCGAGGAGTAGAGAAAGGGCATTGAGAGAAAGAGAACTCAAGGGAGACATGAGGGAAAGAGAGAGCAAGTAATGTTTATATTATGCGCCTTCTCTTAGGCTTATCTGTTCTTGTGCTAATTTTCTGTTTGAGTTGAGCAATATTTATTTTTCATTTGTAAATTATTTATAGCGTTTCTCCAATTATCTTGCTTTATTGCAGGATTAGGGTATTGGCTAAAGGTCAGTGTTGCATTTATTCAAAAATTGATATAATGCTGTCTGCTTTAATGCTGAAATATATTTTGTCATGCAGGAGGTTCAAGGAGAAAAAAAAAGTGGTGGAACCTGAAGCTGATCCAGAAAGGGACCAGAGGACTGGTATCGATTCTCAGGTATATGGGCTTACTCGTAGTTCGACCTTTATATAGGTTAGTGAAACATAGTATTGGTTCTTAAATAATGTTAGGTGAGCAAGATGCAAATGTTTCTATCCTGCATGTTTTGGCATGTCATTACACCCGCAAGGTAAAATATATCCTGGAACCTATATATGTTATGTAATTAAAGGTATATAGTATCTATCGTATCTTTCAATATATGCTATTTAATCAATCATTAAATCTGTTTGATGCATGTTATTTGGGAGATATTGCTTATTGCACTAAATCTGCACTTAGTTTATTGGGGTGAAATATAATACCCTTTTTCTTTTTGTGGCTCAATGCACTTATTATTTGGTTGCTGATGATGAATGGAGAAGATAATTAGCGATCATACTGTGTGCTTTAATGGGTGGTATAACATGTATAAGGCATATCATTGCATCTCATATATGGTAGCTTCCCTGCATGTTCTTTGCTTCTGGTAAAGAATACAACTTTGAATATTCATAATCCAGGTGAGGGATGTGCACTTGATGATGGATCGGAATTCACAGCATTCAAAGGAAGTAGGGTATGTGATTCTCCTGTACCTTGAGCTACACTGTTATGAAAAAAACTGCTTTGTTTCGTTTTACTTGTGCAAATTTCTTATCATGTTTATTAAGTGCATTGGCATTAATAAAAAGAAAACAAAGATATCTATAAGGACCAATCATTGGAGTTCTTTTATATCATTTCAACTCTTATAGGATGTCTGTGGTATTAGATGAACATGCAATATTTGCCTTATATAAGAAAATATTTGAGTGCATGTTTGTATATCTTCAAAAGCAATTCTGAAGCATTTAAACAATCTCTTTGTTGGTCTGGTTTTATTGATGGTGGCATGCTATGCTCTCATATTTCTCAAACTCGAGCATAATCTTGTGTTTATAATCAGCAGAGATTGTAGAAAAATTCCGGATTGTCTACTGATGATTCTCTGTTTGATTTTAGATCTCTACAAGACTTTTTTTTTACCCAGCTGCCGGAACTGCTTCTGTCCTTTAGCCTCCTTGCTTGCATTCTCATGGCATTTTTTCACCCTTTGCATTCATAACGCCATCTTCCCTTTGATGATGTTAAAATATGTAACTCATATTTCTGACTAATGTTAGTGTAATATATTGACATGAAGATTATTTATGCAATATCATTAAGCCTGCAAGTTGTCATTATAATTTGGAGTTACCCTCCACAAAGGGAGTTGTAATTATTCAACGAGCCTTTTCCTAGCCATTTGGTTCCACTTCATAATCATATCTAGTCATTTTATTGTTTTATAGAGCTATAACTGTAACCCAAACATGCCCTTTAAATATTCTCTCCCAACTTTCAACTAAAATTTTGCTATTCAATGATGCTAGCTTCCAAAACAGCTTATTTATGACATCCATCTTAACCTTTAAATCTTTATCCTTTTGCAACAAATCTTAGTTTCTCTTTGATGTTGTTGACTCTGAACTTTGTTGCGTGTTGTCATACAATTCTATTGCACTGTGATAGATGATAATGTTATCCACACATCTACCTTAGCTATCATAAGTCCCGCCTTTCCTTTTATGTCCCTGTTCTCTATATGATCCGAAATTCTAATTTACATTTTTGGCCTTATTCGCTTTTCCATATTGCTAGCATGTAATGGCTTTGAACATGAGTTGTATTCTCCATGTTTATTCGTACTTCTTTACACTTAAATTCTTCACTCAAACAAGTCATTTCAAATTCCTTGTTAGCCATTCTTGAAAGAAAGTGCCTTGTTATGAAGTTTACCTTCAGACTCAAGCATATCTTAGTTACACTCTTGAAGCTTCTTGCTACTTTACCCACCCTTCTTAAATTTTGTTACATGTGTAGCTCTCAATTCTTTCTTCATAGACCCAGGATGTTCAAAATGATTGGTTTGGTTATCTTGTCATCGTCATTTTCATGCAAATCTTTCTCACACTAGAGGAAAAAAAATCTATTCGTGAACCTTGATTGCCAATGCTAGGAGAGAGCGTCTGCAAGCTCCTGAGCTTGCAAAAACATCACAACACTTTTTGTAAGCATTGAAAAGTTGCAGCGCTAATAAGGTTGGTAAGTATAAAATATAAATTTTCGATCCTTTTTGTTTTGCAAGTATTGGGAACTACTTATACTAGATGACACCTATAAGCGTCATCGAAGACCTTTTATATAAGACGTCGCTTTTAAGTGTTGTCAGGTAATCCTAATTACCCTCCACATCCCGATCTCCCCTAATTCACCCATCTCAACCCTAATTATCTTTGTCGATCCTAGCTTTGCCACCTCCTCCTCATCAGCCTTCTCTCTCAAGCATCCTCATCCGGCCTTCTTCTCCTCTCTCGAGTATCTCTGCTCCGAGCTTTCCATCAGCCAACTCCTCCCTCCTCCACCTATCTCGAGCGTTATCCACTGCTGGAGCACTACCTTCACTGATCAACCATCTCCTCCTCAAGCTCCCTGCTGGCTGGTGCCTCCATCTCCTCCTTCGAGGCTGCTGTTGGTCTAGACTAGTTCCCCTTCATCAGCATACTATTCCTCCCCCTCCTTCGCCACCAACTTTTCCTCCTTTGCGTTGATGGACCGCTCGCTCATACGATTAGAGATCATCAGAAGGGTGTGTTGGAGGGGTGGTTTTTTTGGCATAGGTGGACCGCTCACTCCTTTGTGCTGCTCATCCCCATTCTCTTCATCTTCGCCCCTCTGATCTCCTTCAAGCACGGGGGTGAATGCTTCGAGACTTATGTAGATTAGATGCTTTGATCCTTCTTTATCTATCCTGTTTCATTTTTTTCGCAAGAGCACTTGTTTTTTGTTGTAGTTTTTACCATTCTAATTCTTCAGCTTGTAGGTAGTAAGTTACACTAGATTGTAAAACTTAATCTTGAATTTGATAGTCTGAGAAATGTTTTTATGAAGCATTTTTGTTACATTAAAATGTTAATAAGAGATGTATGTCTTTATGTATTTTACCCCTTAATCTAGCAACATTTAAAATACCAGCAGAGAAGAAACTATTATGTGAGTTTTAACATTTTTGTGCAAAATTTTATCAATAGGCTGATATTGATTTTGCAAAACTGGATTGATTGAAGTTATCCAAGTTATTAGAAACAAGCAAATAATCACATGCTTTGTGCCGTAGCACTTCCCACTATTCATGTGATAACTTAGCATCTCACCATCTAGTTGTATAATTATCACAACATATAGCATTACTAATTGATTTGCTATTTATTTTTTTCTGAAAAAGAAAAAAATGGTGTTGATGCCTATCGCTTAGATTCCAACTCAAGCTCTCTTATATATGAAGAGAGATGCCAATCAGCCAAATAAAATCTAGCTAGCACATAATCTTAGTCATTTTAAGAAATTTGAGACACAAGAAAAATTGTGTTTTGGTGTCTGTTCCATTCAGAGTAATATGTGCTATAGGAAGTGAAAATTAGGAGTTAGTCTCTACATTACTTAGTCTCTGCATGATAGTCTACATATTTACTTAGTTTAGATGTGATAACTGTCTTGGTTGATCGGTTTGTCATTTTTTAGTTGTGAATGAGACCATTCTTTAGCTTCTAGACAAGTTCAACTGTGAGTTCAATACACAAATTATGCGATCTCTTCTTCTAAGATTCAACTTTGATATAATTTTCCACATATGTTTAAATTTCTATTGTTTTCATTTGGTTCTACAATTGAGTGAAAGATTTTCTAAGCTAATTTTGGTATGATTTGGATAGGTTTACTGTTATTTGGAGCCAAATGTTATATTCCTTTCTTTTATATTAAACTAGTCGGAGACTCGTGCGTTGTGCGGAGCGGATAATGACCTATAATTATTAAGATTTTTTAATAATATATATTTCATAATAAATATTTTTTAATTTTTTAATATTTTATTTATTTATTTATTATATATTATATATTTTTTATTATTTTATAAAATAATATTTTATTTTTTTCTTCTTTTTTCTAGTTTTTATACCTTCTATGTGCTTGCTAGTGCCGCCACACTCTCTATCGCCCCACCATGGCTCTCCTTTCTCAGCAAATGTCGATCCTAATCGCATCCTTTTTCTCTCTTTCTTCTTCTCATACCTTCTTCACACCTGTTGGTATCATCCAACCCCCCTGCCGCTCCACTACCGCTCCTCTTCTCTCTCAGCAAACGGCGATTCCGATCGCACCCCTCGGTGCTCCCATCAGTACTGTCATTACCGATGCCACCACTGAAGAAAGAGAGAAACTTTCTTTCTCTTCTCTTCTTTTCTTTTTTTTTTATAATTTTTTTTTATAAAATAATATTTGATTATTATTTTTTCTTCTTTCTTCCTATCTCATACCTTCTTCGTGCCCGCCCGTGCCGCCCCACCCCTACCACCCCACCACGATTTCCCTTCTCTTTTAGCAATCATCGATCTCGATCGCACCATCGCTCCTCACTTCTTTTTATACTTTCTTCAAACTTTCGGAGACTATTAAATGCAGAAATTTAGCTTTCAAATCGATGAAGTATCATGCTTTATTTATGGATAATTTATTAGATTTAATCTAATTTGATCCAATTGATTGATTTAGATCTTGAAACATATTATTTTAAAAAAATAATAAAAATATTATTTTATAAAATAAATTAGTATATTAATATTTTTAAAATTAAAAAATGATATGTTATCTTTTAAAAATAATAATAAATAAATATTTTTTAAAAATATTATTATTATAATATTTTATTTTTTAAAAAATAATATTTTTTTAAAAATATTTTTCGTCCCTTATCCCTCCCTTTTATTTTTAAAATATTATTTTTTAGCTTTTTAAAATACTACTTTATCTGCACTTTCTTTTTTCTTATATCTTCTCTGCGTCCATCGATGCCTCCCCACCCTCCTGCTGCCTTACTACTGCTCTTCTCTCTCGGCAAACATCGATTCCGATCGCACACCCCAATACCCCTATCAGTACTGTCACCGTTGGTGTTACCACTGAAGAAAGAGAGAAACTCTTTTTCTCTCTTCTTTTTTTAATTATATATTTTTTTAAAAATAATATTTTATTATTATTTTTCTTCTTTCTTTCTATTCTCATACCTTCTTCGTGTTCGCTGGTGCTGCCCCACCACGGCTCCCCTTCCCTCTCAGCAAACGCAAATTCCAATTGCATCCCCGCCTCCTCACTTCTACTCATACTTTCTTCGAACTTTCGGAGGCTATTAAATGTAGGGATTTGGCTTTCAAATTGATAGAGTACCGTGATCTATTTATAGATAATTTATTAGGTTTAATCTAATCTGATCCAATAGATCTCAAAACATATTATTTTTAAAAAATAATATAAATATTATTTTTTAAAAAATAAATTAATATATTATTATTTTTAAAATTTAAAAAATAATATGTTATCTTTTTAAAATAATAATAAATTAGCATTTTTAAAAATATTATTATTATTTTTATAATAATTAATTTTTTAAAAATAATATTTTTTTTAAAATATTTTTCGTCTCTTATCTCTTTCCTACTTTTAATTTTAAAATATTATTTTTTTATTTTTTAAAATATTATTTTATTATTATTTAAAAATAATATTTTGGTTCTATGTGGCATAATTAAAATCATCTGAGATGTTGAGGTGGCAATACTACAATACTCCTTCATAGAGTATTGTTTTATATATATATAATAGATTATGAATGTAATTGTGAATATCAAGCCACAACATGGATGATCAAGTCATTTTCTAGTAGGTTAATTCAAGTCTAATCTCATTGCTCATAATATGTTATATTCTTTCTTGATATGATGGTGTATGTCTAGTTGATAAATAACATTAGAATCTAGTTGTAAATGATTTATGTTTAATTTTACATTTTTAGATAAGCTGTGATTTGAGTTGTTATTCTATAGATAAAAGTTGGATAAATAAGTCAAGATCCTGTAGAAATTCTTTAGATGGAGTTTAGAATTTCATTAAATTTGCTATTGAGAAAACATATATGAATAGGAAGTTTCTATGTCTATATCAAAGATTCTTTCTTCATTTTTTCTCTTGCTCCAAAAGTTATTGAAGAACGTTTAGTATGAAATAGTTTCATAAAGAGTTATATTAAGTGAGTATTACTTGAAGTGTCCGTGATGCCATCTCTATGTAATTAACCCTCCTATAAAGAACATCTCTAGTGTTGGACTAGTAATGTGCAAAGGAATCTCGTGAGAGAAGATGATATAAGAAGTTTACCTAGAGATACCCTTGAATTTGGTGTTGTAAATTTAGGAGATTTTAGCAAGAGGATAAGAAGCGGTAGAGATGTTTGGTGGTTCTACAACTCTACATTTAGTGATCCAATATATGTTGAGAAATATGTACATTCATCTGGTGATGAGACCACTAGGTTTCGCAACTTGATGACATATTATAATCAAGAACTATATTTAGGTTGTAAGATTTTTTTTGAATATTTTTTTTATACATTTATTATATATGACATATTTTAGGGAGAGAATAATGCTTGATTTTTGTCTATAAGAGACATAAATTGAAAGAAATGTTGTTTTCTTTTATCATATTCATTTAATAAAAAATATTTTATTAATAATTCATTTAGTATTATATTTAATATTAACTGATATTGATTTTTATTTGTTCAGGGTAGGTAACATCATGTCTCGAGGGAAACAAATTGGATCATCTTTTGATCGGTCCCAGCTGCTCGAGGTTGATCCTTCGACAAGGCAGTCTCAGCAGCCTTGGGTCAAATTATTACAAATTCTTTGGCATGTTATAGACTCCTTATTAGGCTTATTTGCTTTATATTGAAACTCTTATGCTTCTTAATGAAACTATGAAACTTAATGAATCTATGTATCATGCATCCATCATGATGCTTATGGGTCTTATTGAAACTCTTAGACTTTTTTACTTCAAATTGAAATTTTAATCTTTATATTGAATCATAGTGTCATGTACCATATTTTATGTATCTTATAATGTGCATCATGAACCATGTATCTTGTATCATATATCATGTAACATATACTATTCTTTGTAGATGGAGCCTATTGAGATGGAGTTCTATAAGATGACTCATACTCGACAAGATGACAGCTTTGTCCGGAATGAGTCAAGGGATATAATGGTATGTATTAATAATGGATTTGTGCAATGATTTGTAGTTTTATTTATTCTATCTTTAATTATGACATTTTTTTCTTAAATATAGGAAAGAAGTACATCCCTTAGTCCGGAGCATATTAGCGTGTCGTCATCATCTTCAGATGGTACTCATGTTAAAGCCCAGATATTTGCTGCATTGAGGGGTCATAAGGTTGAAGTCGCCCCCAGTCAGTCATCTGTAATGAGCAAATACAATCGAGATGCTAAACAAAGCAGTACCACCGAAGAAATTTGTAGGCTGAAGGCAGAGATAGAGAACGTGAGGCAGAGCTATATTACAGAGATACTCTCCTTGAGACGGATGTATGAGACAGATATACATGGCCTTAGGGCTCAGCTTGACGAGATTATATCCTTATTGCGGAGGTTTACCCCACCTTAGGTAAATAACTACATCTATTTGTATATTTTATATAATTATCATGTATATTTTTGTGTATAGTTGATGATTTATTAGGTGTTGTGATTTTCGTATTCTCAACTAAAAAGGTTTCTTTTCTTTGTTCTTTTTATAGACTTTTGATGTTTTCAACAGTTGTAGAGACGATGATAATGATGCCAGACCACTGATAGCCCATAATTGGATTATTCTTTGTTTGCTATTTTCATATATGATACAAGTGTTGTTACGTGAGTTTTGTTATATATATTTGGTTGTGATTTAAATGTGTAGATTTTATTCCATTTGTTTCTTTTTTTTTTTAATATATATATATATATATGTGCAACTCAATGATGTTTTAAAGCATCATCAAAATTGTGGGTAGCAATGATCAAAAGCATCGTTTATTAGCGATGCCTGTTGTTCCCTAGCAATGCCTAAAAGCATCATTAATGATGTGTCATGCGACAAATCAGAAAACCTATTAGCTTCATGATGCTTGTATCGCTTGCTGAATAAAACAAGAATGGCAAACATCCGAAAGTTTGGTTTTCATGTTTGCATTGTTGATGTTTTTCAATGCTTTCGGTAGCATGGGGTATTATCTTATGGCACTTTTAAGCATCGGCAAATAACTTGTAAGGCGGTGATTTTTATAATTTTTCTTATAGTGAGAGGTTGATATTGAGAGGGATCTCATCCTCATGATGGTAGACATTAATTGTTGAGAGATCGAAGAAGTCTATGGAAAGAACATGATGTGGGCAATGGAGTGGAAGGGAAGGCGGTCTTGTGCACCGCCACTGGCCTTGGTGACGACGAGGAAATGATGATCCAGAATATGATTGGTGGATAAGACGTTTTTATGCTTGCTTTAAAGCACGGGTCATCCATCCGAGCCCTAGCCATAACGGCTAGAAACCACAAACTTGCCGAGAGTGGGAATCAAAGAGGATCGAGTCGGTTTCTTGGGAAAGAACTCAATGGTGGAGGGCGACGACGGTGGAGGGACTCGGCGTCGGCTAAGAGGGTGGGGTAGGTGTGTACTAGAAAAAAAAAAAAAGAAAAACGGGTGGGATTGCGGTGTGGATGGAGGATGTGGAGGTGGCACGGGATGAGGTGGCGGGCGATAGGCCAAGACCAGATGGACTGGTTCACTTGAACATATACCACTTTAATTCTCTTTAGAGCTGAAAGTGGGCTTGCACTGATTCAAGGCTTATCAGGCCGGACTGGCTTTTGATTGGGCTTTGAACTTGATTCGAAGCCATTTAGATCAAGCTTGAGACTGAAAAAAGAATCCATTTTTTTTTGGGCCGGGCTCCCGCAAATCTTTGGCCTGGCCCGGGCTCGGTCAGAGTCCGAGACCGAAATTGAGCTCGAAACTTTCAACTCGAGTCCGAAGTTCAGTCCGAATTTAGTCTAGCCTATTTTTCTTTACTTTAAGACTTAAAATTCTTAAATTAAAGCCTTAAATTGTTTAGCCAATGAATGTAATGCTTCAAGCTTGTATAGAGCCAATAAATGTGGAGCAGGATATAGAGAATTGAGTGATTTAGGTATGTAATTGCTACATATTATGATAGTAAATAATGAATAGAAATTTTTTTTTTTTGATAAGTGAAAAAAATTGGGCCAGCTTAATATTTGATCCAAATAATTAATTCAGACCGATCTGATTGGGTTCAGACTGGGCTCGGGCTTTAAAATTTATAAAATTTTTGGGCCCAAAGCCTGAATAATAATTTCGGACAAGGGCGAGGCCCAATTCAGCCTGGCCCATTTTCAGTCCTAATTCTCTTTTTTTTAATTTTTAGATATAATAATATTAAATTAAAAAATATTGGACTGATCGATCAAGGTTTGAGTCAGGTAAATTTTCGTTCTTTTATAATTTTAGTTAATCTTAAGCATGAAGGTGGCAATTATGGCTGCCTATGGGATACCCAATCCTATCTATTTTAAGCAAGCAGCAAGGTAGGTATAAATTCTAAATAAAATATCTAAAGCAAGTTTTGGCTAGACATGGATAATAATATGTCATGCTCTGAATTCGATTCAATATAATTTTAATTTATTTTTTTTATTTTAAAATTATAATTATTTTAAAATATTTGTATAATAAATTTTTTATCCGACCTGATTTGATCTCATCCGTCCATCTTGTTTATCTTGACTCGCATCTTCTATATGGACATGGGATGGGATGAATAGAGATATAAAATTTTTAATTATTAAATGAATATAAATATTAGTCAATCCAATCTTTTGCCATCCCAGCAACTAAAGAACCAGTTTGCACGGAGGTTTACGTGGATTTATAAAGAACATGAAAAAATTGAGAAACCTTTAACAATAAGTAATTTATTAAAAAATGAATGCAATGGGAGCGCATTTATTTACCAAAATACCAAGTCAAAGTATTCAAATAATTTTATGAAAAAAGAATTTATTAGTAATAAAAGGTATGGAACGTTGCGTCAAGGCATGGGATTTATGCGTGATTGAGAAAGGATCAAAGGAGTTCGCATGAGAATCTTAGATATAAAGAATAATTTTCTTATGTTTGTTCACAGCTTTATCCAATGTCGACTAAATCCCACTTTTCTTCAAAATGAACTTCAGCACGGAGGGACAACGTTGAGAGAAGTTAATATCATGATCGTTCACGGCATAAAGCTGTGCATTACCGTGCAACAAAATAGAACTGCAATTTTATATTTGTTATCTAATCCTGCCTCTTCTATAGACTTGTTCATAAAAATAATGAAGATATGTATCTACCCATCTCAAGATAAACCACACGGTATTTGTGATGAGAATTGGAGAAGGTATAGAAGGTGCTTGGGAGACACGTTGATACCATTTGGGATCACAATACGTGATTGTCGCAATTTGGCTCCATCTCTGCTTGTCAACACCTGATGATGGCCATCTTGCCGGCTGTTGGGCCCCAACAAGCGAAGAAACACTATGCCATGAAGCATTTGATAAAGAATTGCATATTTTAGGGCAGGCTTTTTTTTCTGAACAATAAAATGGGAGACTAATGTGGCAGATGCCATATAATTAACACCATTAGCAAGAAACAACCAAATCATTCATATATAGACCTCTTATTAAAATGGCATAACACGCCTTCCTTCTTCAAGTTGGCCATACCAAAAATGATCAACATCAACTAAGACATGTTTAGGGCCTGTTTTGATGCATGATCTTATCATCCTCGGATAACCCACCATGAGCGGGATTTTACAATTTAAAATAGGCAAAAGGTAGGAGAAGTTAGAGAGATCGTAGCATCATGTTCCCAATAGATTAGAGTTTCTTTTTTTAAGATTTTAAAGACTCTCTAAATCCCACTTTGGCAGGAACTTTCAATGATATGTTTCACGGGCACATTTTAGCATTTAAATAGGATGGTTTTAGAATAATAACATAACACTTGGAACAAGTTGGTATTTTAAGTCGGGTTAATTGATCCATCAGATATTTTAGGTTGAACTAGACTAGGAATAATTCGAACAAAAAAACATATGAAACATGCGTAATTTGATTTTTCAATAACATCGATGAGAAACAACAATTGGGTTCATTCATTTCGGGAATCAAATTTTCTGATGAAAGATTTAGATCAAAATGAGCTGCCAATCCTTCCAACAAAACCCAAGTCGATGTGAAATTGTTGACATCTTCCAAACCAAAAATGATGGACAACCAGCCAGGTTAATCTTCTTTAGATTGATCAAAACTCATCTCTTAATGTATAGAAACAAGGTCTCATTGCCTGTGGTGCGATAATTATTAAATATGAAAAAAATCCTCATATAGAGTAGACACCGCTGCATGTTTATTAAAAATCTGATGTTTTAGCATGTCCACATCTCCAATGAAATAGGGAACCATGTTGTCATCTCGAACAAAAAAAATCATGCATGGAACCCCAACCCTTTTAGTTATTGAAGTCCGAATGCTCCTAATATGAAATATTTCTACCGTACTATCGGATAATCACATCCTCTCTTCGTGCACATTGCACATATCGAATACCCACCCATCACGATCGAAAATTTGTTGGTCACGGGTGAATAAACAAGCTTATTTTATTAAGCGGATCTAGCATGTCATCAGAAGAAATTTGAACCTCATGATCATAGCCTTCATCTCAATCGAGTTTAGTTTTATCTCACATATCAAATATTCATAGGCATGATGCATAATGCGTACGAAGCAAATATAAGTTCGGATATATTTTGCGGCAATATATTATGTATGGGTAGACTAATATGAACGCAAACCCATGCGATATCAATTCCATATATTCAAGGAGAGTTTTCAATCTCTTCTTCTTTGATACCTTATTCCAAGAGTTATTTTGATGATTAACTATTATAAATATTATTGATGTGGAATTATTTTAAATTTGGAATTTGATTTACAACTGTCGTAACTATAATTAATTACTTTGGTTTATTTCGATCAAAGTAAATTTTTCTTACCAAACCTTAAGGATGTGTTTGATAGCCAATAATTTATCAAGATTGCTGATAATTTAAAAAGACTTCACCAAATTATTATATTTGATGTATGTTGGTGCAAAAATTGATCATCATCGGAATCAGCTGGAGTGGAGGTAGATGAGATCACCATCAGGGACCTGCAAAATAAAGTTCCAATCGAAGTCGGTGGGGGTGGCTCCGATGGAACCCTCCGACGATCAAGTCAGCTTCGGCCAACAGGAATGGGGTGCTCGGAAATAATTTCCGTAGAGCTCAGAGAAGAAGAGGAGAGCTTAGAGCTTAGAGATCAGAGAGAGTTTTTAGCGTATCTGAAAGGTCCTTTTTATAAGCGGAGCTTGATGGTGACAACTGCAGCTGCCTGGTGGTGGGCCACTCGAGGCTGCACCGAATTTAATGCGGAGAGGGTGTCGTTAGGTCGAAAGCGACAGCCATACCGTTCGACAGTGGTGGGCTGCTCGAGGTCTGGCGAAGCCACTATAACGTTGTCTGTGGTAGATTGATGGTGACCGTTCGTTCAGCTTTAATAGCCATGGCTCTCAGAAAGCAAGTATTGATTGGTGGTCTTCGGCATATATCGATCTCAAAGGAGTTTGAACTCCTGAAGAGAAAGCTAGGAAGGAGTTCGGCTGCCGTAGGCATCTGGCTGGAGGTGTGCAGCTGCTGAGGAGTTCGACCGAGGGACAGCCGCCGAGGAGTTCGGCCGAGAGACAGCCGCCGAGGAGTTCGATCGGAGGATGACCATTGAGGAGTTCGGAAGAAGCTCGGCCGGTCGAAGGGGATGTCTGGGAGGAGTCCGGCTCCTAAAGAAGTATGATCGAAGGAGATATCTGAAGGAAATTCGGCTCTTGCAAGCGTCTGGCTGGAAGGACGCGGAGAGAGTTCGGCTCTTGCGGGAGTCCGACTGAAGCTCGGTTGCTAAGCAGTTCGGCCGGCTGAAGGGTTTCGAAATAGCTCGACCATTGGGAGTTCAAAAAGCTCGGTCGCTAAGCAGTTCGCCCGGTTGAAGGGGTTCGAAGAAGTTCGGCCGCTGCTTAGTTGCTGAGGAGTTCGGTCGGCTGAGGGGTTTCGGTCTAGCTGCTGAGAGTCCGAAGGAGCTCGACCACTGAGGAGTTCGATCGGCTGAAGGGGTACAGCTATGACCCATCCGCTGAAGCCCTCCCACGGCTACTGGCTTACCGGACTTCGGCAGGAGCGGGATTTATCCCCAACAATGTACTTTTTAAGTTGATAATGTAGATTGCCAGATAATTTAGATTACCTCAAAAAAATATAATATAAATATAAATATATATTAAAATATAATATATTATTTATAATATATATTATAATATATAATATATAATATAATATATATTTATATTATAAATATAATATAATAATATTATATTATGTTATATTATTATAATATAATATGATATTATATTACATAATATTATTATAATATTATGTAATATAATATCATATTATATTAAAATAATATATTATAATATATATATATATATTAAATATATAATAATTAATATTGTTAGTAATGTATCTAGATTATGGATAATTTAAATTATTAATTCAGATTATCGTTATTTGATAAGGTTCGTTTCGTTATCGGTTGGCCTTCCAGGCCATTGCCTGCAATCCTAACCGTTGAAACGTTATCCATCATCTTTTCATCAGACGGCAAACCTTTTCGGATCACACGCAATCCATTTTCGAGGATTCCTCCTACATTGGCAACAACTCGTTCTAACGGCTTTCGTCGTTCATTACCCTCGCTAACTACTGAGCCCTCAACCCCGAACCCGAAACCTAAGCACTCGATTTTCTTCTCTCTTCTACCGATCGAACGTTCTAGGGTTTTCACGATTCTTGGATTCGATCTCCTCTGAGGAAGAATGGAGTTCGACGAGCATGATTACCTGGAGAAATCGGTGGAGGTGTCCGCTGAAATCCGGAAGGAGAAGGAGCGCCGGAGCTCCCGGCACGGCGGCGACCATGAGAAGGACGGCAGAGGTGACGAGAGGACGTCGAGGCGGTTGACGGCGGAGGAGCAGCAGAAAGGCGAGAAGCTGGATCTCGAGGATCGGGATCGCTCGTCGCGGCGCGAAAAGGATCGCCGCCGCAGCAGCAGGGTGGCGGAGAGGGAGCGTGACAAGGATAGAGACCATCGGAGCCGAGAGAGGGATCAGCGGGAAAGAGATAAGGGAAAGGAGAAGGAGAGGGATATAGAGAAAGAGAGGGAAAGGGAGAAGGAGAGGGAGAGAGAGAAAGATAGGGCGAGAAGGAGGGAGAGGGAAAAGGAGAAGGAGAGGGAAATGGGGCGGCAGAGGGAGAGGGATAGGAGAAGTAGCAGCAGGTCGAGAAGGCATGACGGAGAGGTTGAAAGAGAGATGGAGAGGGCGAGGAGTAGAGAAAGGGCATTGAGAGAAAGAGAACTCGAGAGAGAGATGAAGGAAAGAGAGAGCAAGTAATGTTTATAATATTTTCTCACGCCTTCTCTTAAGCTTATCTGTTCTTGTGCTAATTTTCTCTTTAAGTTGAGCAATATTTACTTTTCATTTCTAAATTATTTATAGCGTTTCTCCAATTATCTTACTTTATAGTAGGATTAGGGTATTGGCTAGAGGTCAATGTTGCATTTATATAAAAATTTATATGAAGCTGTCTGCTTTAATGGTGAAATCTATTTTGTCATGTAGGAGGTTCAAGGAGAAAAAAGAAGTGGTGGAACCTGAAGCTGATCCAGAAAGGGACCAGAGGACTGTTTTTGCTTATCAGGTTTATAGGCTTACTAGAATTTTGACCTTTATATTTAATAAGGTGCACAATTTTGACAATTGTTGTGTTTCTCACATACAGTCTAATTTGGCTTTTGTTTCATTATATGTCAGATGCCTTTGAAGGCGACCGAGAGAGATGCATTTGAGTTCTTCTCAAAAGCAGGAAAGGTTAGTGAAATATAGTACTAGTTCTTAAATAATGTTAGGTCAGCAAGATGCCAATGTTTCTATCCTGCATGTTTTGACATGTCATCCCACCCACAAGGTACAATATATCCTGGAACCTATATGTGTTATGCAATTAAAGATTTATAGCATCTATCATATCTTTGAACATATGGTATTTAATTAACCACTCAAATCAGTTTGGTACATGCTATTTGAGAGATATTACTTATTGCACTAAATCAGCACTTTATTGGGGTGAAATACAATACCTTTTTTTTTTTTTTTTGTGGCTCAATGTATTTATTATTTGGTCACTGATGATTGATGGAGAAGCTAATCAGTGATCATACTATGTGCTTTAATGGTTGGTGTAACATGTATAATGCATATCATTGCATCTCACGTATGGTAGCTTCCCTGCATGTTCTTTGCTTCTGGTAGAGAATACAACTTTGAATATTTATAATTTCCAGGTGAGGGATGTGCGCTTGATTATGGATCGGAATTCAAGGCGTTCAAAGGGAGTAGGGTATGTGATTCCCCTGTACTTTAAGCTAGACATTTGTGACCTCAAAAACTGCTTTGTTTCCTTTTACCTGTGCAAATCTCTCGTCTAATTTTATCATGTTTATTAACTGCATTGGCGTTAATAAAAGGCAAAAAAAAAAGGATACCTATAAGGACCAATTGTGGGAATTTTATGTATACCATTTTAACTCTTATAGAATGTCTATGGCATTAGATGAACAGTGAATATTTGTCTTATGTGTGAAAATATATGTGGGTGTACATATCTTCAAAAGCAATTCTGAAGCATTTAAACAATCTCTGTCTGTTTGCTTTTATTGGTGTTGGTACTCTATGTTCTCATATTTCTCAAACTTAAGCATAAGCTTGTGTTTACAACCAGCCATAGAGATTGTAGAAAAATTCCAGATTGGCAACTGATTCTCTATTTGATTTCAGATCTCTACAAGACCCTCTTTTTTTTTTTTAACTAGCTGCTGGAAGTGCTTCTGTCCTTCATCCTCCTTGCTTGCATTCTCATTGCATTTCTGCACCATTTGCATTCATAACACTATCCTCCCTTTCATGATGTTAAAATGTGTAACTCATATTTTGGACTAATGTTAGTGTAATATATTGATATAAAGATTATTTATGCAATTTCATTAAGTCTGCAAGTTGTCATTTTAATTTAGAGTAACCCTTCGCAAAGGGAGTTGTAATTATTCAATGAGCCTATTCCTATCCATTTGGTTCCACGTCATAATCATTTCTTGTCATTTTATTGTTTTATAAAGCTATAAACTTAACTCAAACAAGCCCTTTAAATATTTTGTCCATGCTTTCATCTAAAATTTCACAATTCAATGATGTTAGCTTCCAGAACAATCCATTTATGGCTTCCATCTTAACCTTTAAATCTTCATCCTTTTGCAACAAATATTTGTTTCTTACTGATGTTGTTAACTCTAAACTTTGTTGCACATTGTCATACCATTCAATTGGACTCTGATAGATGATCATGTTATCCATGTATCTAGCTTAGCTATCATAAATCCCAGCTTTCCTCTTATGGCCCTCCGCTCAAACGATCAGAATTCTAATTCCCCTCACATTTTTGGCCTTATTCACTTTTGCATATTGCCAGCATGTTATGACTTTGAACATGAGTTGTATGCTCCATGATTATTCATACTTCTTTGCGCTTAAATTCTTCACTCAAACAAGTCATTTCAAATCCCTTGTTAGCCATACTGGAATGAAGGTTCCTATTTATGAAGTTTACCTTGAGAGTCAAGCATCTCTTAGTCACACTCTTCAAGCTTCTTGCTACTTTATGCACCCTTCTTAAATTTTGTTACACATGTAAACTCTCAGTTCTTTCTTCATAGACCCAGGATTTTCAAAATTATTGCTTTGGTTATCTCATCATCATCATTTTCATGTAAATCTTGCTCATTTTAATACACTTCAAGTTGCGTATACTTTTATCTTGATGACATTTATTGAATACCTTTTCTCCTTGCTCGATTACAAGAGAACCCTTTGTCTATTTGCTTTTTTTTGGCGGAATATCTATTTACATGGTCAAACATCTTATTGTTGTTTATGTTGGGGTTGTTACAGTTACATCGAGTTTTATGATGCAATGTCAGTGCCAATGGCAATTGCTCTTTCTGGTCAACTTCTTCTTGGTCAACAAGTGATGGTCAAACCTTCAGAAGCAGAAAAGAATCTTGTTCAGTCAAATTCTACTGGGATGGGTGTTGTAGGAGCAGCTGCTGCAAGAAAAATTTATGTTGGAAATCTTCCCTCAAGCATTACAGAAGATCAGCTTCGTCAGGTGAATGCAGCTGATGGGTAAACTGATATATGGCTAATTTGAATATTGTTATATCATAATGTGTTATTATGTGTTCTATTGCTCATGTAGCTGCAAATTGTGACAACTTCGTCTTTCAGAGGGATAGTTATTGGGATCTATTTTTTCTGGATAGATGTTTTTTAAGCTCTTGGGCATATTTTAAACTTCAATGTTCCACGTGCATGTTTACCAAAATTCAGGTTTTAAAAGCTGTTCCAGTGAATGACCAACCCAAGTATGGCTTCTTAAAAAAAGGGATCCTAATGAAATTCAAAAATATGATTTTTTTTTTTTTTTGTAGTTATTTGATTCATATGTTTTATGATTTGACCAAATAGTATGCTTCTTAGGTCACTTAAATTATATGCCTAAACTGGATAGAGAAAACCCCATCTTTGTCATACTAAGATTAAATTAATTGTAAAACACCACCCTTCCTCAATGAAAATAGCTTTGTTTTCACTTTGCAATCCACAATATAAATGGTATTCTATTTTCTCAGTTGTTAGAAGGAGAAGGATAAAGAATGTTACAACCTCAGTTTGTAGGTTTTATACACTCTGTGCTCCTAGGTTTATGGGGTATTGACAAATTTTTATTTCTTGTAAAACCCTGTCTATTCATGATGTAATCTGTCTGGAAAATCAGTTTATTTTATGTACTTTTGAATAAATTAAATTGACAAAGAGCTCTGGTTTTAAAGATCATAGTTGCGCTAGGCTCCTGGTAACTCTGCCGTTGTTGCAAGAAACATGTTCAGCTGAGGAATGGCTAAATCAATTTTTTCAATGAGATTTTTGGTTGATAAAATCCAGCTTGGCTTAGGGTTTGATTTGCTGGTTAAACATTATATTTGTGGTGTTGTGCTCTTGCAAGCATATTGTGCAGCTTGTGAGTCTACTTGAATGACAATTGTTTTAGACTTTGGAGAGTGAGGCTGGTGGTTGGTGAGGTTGACATGCCATCATTTTCTCATCTGGTGATAAAACAAGCTGGAGGAGAGGTGCATTTTGGAAATTAAGTTGACAAGGATACAGTTGAGTTGTTAGCTCATTCTAAAATGCAGATTTTAGGACAAGTTTGTAAGATAGGAAATTGGTTGATAAAGCTTTCATAATCAGAATAGGGTAATTTACTTCTCTTTCTAAACTTGATTTTTATCCTATTGAAGCATTTCTGTGTCTTGATTTTTACCTAAAGAGCTGTAAGGTTCTTTTATTTTTTTGTTGAGTTCTTCCTTTCCAATTTTTTATCATTGGCTAATATTATAGTTGTTGCTGGGTTTGATTTGTTGTCTCGTTCACTTTAATGAAACATTTATATTCATTAAAGAAAAAATAATCCGGGAATCAGTACTTATGTTTTAGCCAAAATTTTCTTGTATATAACATGCATGAATTGCAATTACCATTTCATGTTTGTGGATATTAATATTTTCTATTTACATCAGTCTGGGCTCTGGAACATAAATTCGCAAGAATCATCTCAATGGATGCTGGTTGTGTTAAATTGCAGATTTTTCTTGGCCATTCATTATTTTGGTAATTCTCAATAACTTTCACTCAGCTGGCATCAATTTGCATGTTGCAGAATACTAAACTAGTGTATGGCTATATGATAAGACTCATGTTTTTATGGTATAGGTGCTGATCACTAAGGGTATTTTGTACTCTTCTGGTTTTAGGTTATGTCCACTCAGATTCCTTATGATCATGGGGCATAGTCATAATTGCTGAAGATATTTTGTGCTCTTTCGCATCTAGGTGATATCCATTACTTCTATCCTCCATAAAAGTATATCTGAGAAGTCCAATGGAATTTCTTAGTTCTGTTAAAATGAGTCCCACCACTTCACATCAAGTGTGCTTGTTGTTCAATAATATTCCCCCTTTCAGATAACTTTAATAGGTGAAATCTGTCATCCATTTATGAAGTTTTCATGATCTGCTATCTTTTCTTGGTTTGAATGTAGTATAGTAGTGTTACATCTTCTTCTTCTTCTTTACCTCTTTTTTTTTTCTTTTTTTTTTTTGCAGAGTTGTGCCTTCCGCCTCTTGATCATTTAATTACATTTCATGCCAACTTCCAACATATTTATTAGAATTGTTAAATGCATTTTTTAGGTCTTTGAGCCTTTTGGTCCAGTGGAGCTTGTGCAACTACCGGTGGATCTAGAAACGGGGCAATGCAGAGGTTATGGATTCATTCAAGTAAGTATATAGTTTTGGTAGTGGCTGTTATTTCAGCTAATATTTGCTGACATACTCTTTGGTCTTTCATTTTTACTATTTGGTCTTTCAGTTTGCTCAAGTTGAACATGCAAAGGCAGCTCAGAGTTTGAATGGAAAGCTGGAAATTGCTGGACGGATCATCAAGGTAGGCGCTCATCTAATTGATCCTGCATGATGTTTTTCAGATATTTCATCTTTGCTTGCGTTTGTTCTGAATTAGCTGACTTGCATATGGTTGAAACAGGTATCATCTGTCACAGATCATGTTGGTGGGCAGGATGCTGGAGCAAATGCTGCTGACTTTGAGGAGGATGATGGCAGTGGTTTGGTGAGTGAATGTGCTTAATGTTGGTCTTCCTCAAATATGTTATATAACATGCTTTGAAAGTTGTGATTGGTACTCTGATTTTTTTATACTAATTAGTTTGTGACATGTGGATCTTAAGACCACTGCATAATCTTCTGTTTGTTTTGATTTTAAATCTGTGCAATTATTTGCACAAATTGCATCAAAATAGAAATTCAATTTACATGCTTTTAATGAGGAGACAATGGATGTCTTGTTTCTTTGATGCAGTCTTTGAATGCTCAATCTAGAGCTTTACTCATGCAGAAATTGGATAGAACTGGAACTGCCTCAAGGTTGGTTTCTATGTGTATTTTTTTTTTCCTTATTTGTTCCTGATGTCGTTTCCTGTAAGCTGATTGTGTAGCCTTTTTCTGCAGTATTGCAGGGTCACTTGGAGTGCCTGTGCTTAATGGAGCTGTTCCAAATCAGCAGGCCTTAAGCTTGCCAATGAATGGGCAGGTTAGGGTGCCTGCAGTCCTTCCAGCACTAGCTTCCCCTCTCACTGAACTTATAAGGGAGCGTAGTGAGTGTGTTATATTGAAGAATATGTTTGATCCAAGCACTGAGGTTTGTAACAAACTTCTGCGTACTTGGCAATTGTAATCTAGCTGGAATACTAAGCTATGAAATTGTCTTACAGATGGATCCAGATTTTGATTTAGAGGAAGTAGAAGAAGAATGTTCCAAGTTTGGTCCAGTTAAACATATATATGCGGACAAGTACGTTTTTTTTTTTTTTTT
Source organism: Cocos nucifera (assembly GCA_006176705.1). Classification (NCBI taxonomy): domain Eukaryota; kingdom Viridiplantae; phylum Streptophyta; class Magnoliopsida; order Arecales; family Arecaceae; genus Cocos; species Cocos nucifera. The sequence goes on from QRFJ01006979.1 coordinate 80,660, forward strand.
ACCCAGTCTTATGTTTTTCTTTTAATTTTTTAATACCCATTTTTTAATTAATGAAGCTAAAAACCATCTTCCTTCATCTCAGTGGAATTTAGTAGTTTCAAATACATCACTTTGCTAGGCAATTGGACAAATGGAGGTTCATTCAATGACTATGACATGGGGATTTTTGGATGGCTTGCTTACTTGTACGAGTAGTATTGTATCTGGGTGTGAAATGTGAGGACAATATATAAAGGATGGGAAGAAGAAGTGCAGGACCAAGGGTTGCTGTGGTTACACAATCCCAACTTTATAGGGATGCCTGGTTCTTTGTGAATGTGACTGCCAGCTTCCGTGAAGGTTGAGGATAATGCGTTGAATGCTTCTCTCAATCTGGTGGCTTTTATTTCATTACAGTTCTACATTTCGTCTTTACTTATCCACGTGGGAGATACCTCATGGACATGTAATGAGGTTTCCAACAGTGCCAAAGACCTGTTTAGCATTGGCAAATGGAATGAACGCAGCAGTGATTTAAGGAGAGGTCTGTGATGATATGTGAGATGAAGAAGAAACAAATGAAACATGTCATATTTATTAATTGTGAGAGAATAGGGGTTTTGGTGCGGGAACATGATATAGTTGAGAAGACTATCTCTCGATGCAGAAGAGGATGGTGGCATTTATTAAAATAGCGGAGGATGCTTGTGACCTCTCGAAGTAGAGTTTTAGACTGTCCAAGTAGGCTTTCCCCCCTAACCTTTCACAGGGAGCTTCCCCTCTCAACACACACACACACCAGGGGGCTGGGGGGAGGGTGCCGGGGGGTTGGGTGTTTTTGTAATAGTTTAGAATAGATATATGGTGTGTGCACATATAATTTGTGTCTCATCAATGCATGTTATGCATCTTATCATGTGGTATATGTATGTGTGAGTGTTTACATCAACAAATGTTGTGCTCCAAAGGTTCTGAGCCTATCTTTGCTCTAACATCGGGTAATAATAACATTCTTTACATTTTAAAATTGGAGGTCATAAATTTTGATGTATCAGAGGAAAGACCTTTGCTAGATGTTTGCTGTTCTAATCAAGTCAGATTTTTGTCTGAATTTCTGGACAGAAATCAGAAATGCCAGCATCTAATAATGGAAACGTTCATAGTTTTAGGTGTTATATTAAGCATTTAGACCTTTAAGGGTTTATGGAAATCTGATGCTAATTAGTATCAAAACTTGTGTCATCTAGAGCACATGACCTTTTTAGGGAAAACATTGGCCCAATCTGTGGATTTTTTTCGAGTGAACCATTTGTGGATTACACAAATTTTTAGGTGAATTCTGTGTATTCTCAAGTCATGCGATGATCTTCATTTAGACATAGCATCCCTTGTCACCGATATCCTTCTATTGTGTTGAGCAATTATGAATCCTTCAACATGTTCTATTTTGCTTGTCAGTTGGCTACTTGATATTTTGTATTTGGTTATTATGTTTACAGGAACAGCTTTGGTCATGTGTATTTGAGGTTTGATTCGGTGGCAGCAGCTGCTAGTTGTCAGCAAGCAATGCACATGAGATGGTATGCACGGAGGTCTATATCTGCGACATTCATGGTATGAGTCTGGCTTGTTACACCCTGCTATTTAAAAAAAAAAAAAAGCGTTACTATCACACAATGAAGTAATTAATATATAAAAGGATATCTGGAGAAATCAGAATCGTACAATAGTTCTAAGGAACTAATTCCATCAGTTTCTCCGCCAATCTGATATTCCATGCCAATGTTGAATGGCACCAGAGGTGGTATTATGTGGAAGGTTCAGATTGCCAGGTGGCTCTTGGTGGAGAGGCAGAAGGGTTGTATGCGAGCAAAACCAGATACCACAGACTGTTCACTCAAATTGCCGATACGTAGAATCTTGTCAGTGTGTGTCTGTGTTTTCTCTTTTTATCCCAAGTTGTTTCCGTGCAAGTATATGCTGTCAAGCTTACGTGATTGCATTCTTTGCAGCGGCCCCAAGAGTATGAAGCTAAATTCAAGAGTGTTTCTTAAACTTCTGAAGGTTACGCAACGTCATCTTGTGCTGATGGTGTGCTTGATGAATCCAGTGATCTGGTGATTTTGTTGTTGGTCATGCAAAAGCACGGTACATAAGCTCTTAAATGGCTCGACCTTTGTATCTGTAATTGAGTTTATGGACCTCAGATTATTTGACGGAAATACTTGGAGCAAGAAAGATCCTAGTCAAAGGTATCTCAAGAAAAAAGGGCAGTTCTGCCAGAAGCGGTTGAGCTCATTGAGTTCTATTGCAAGCAACTTGTTCGGGTAATAGAGAGAGCCTTGCTCCATGGTTTCTATTAGATCGTCCATGAACCTGGGCTATCTGCAATATCCTCGGTGAATAATTTATTCTACATATTATAGATCTTCCTAGAATGGGTGGCTTGTGGTTGGAATAATTCCTTTTGGTCTGCTTTGCAGGTAAGGATATGAGATTATGTTGATGGTCGTGTTGTGGATCTATGTCATTTTTGCTTGTTAAAACTTTCAAACGATTGAAAATCTTATTATGCCTTTTGAAATATTTCGAATCGCACTGAATTCAACCCACACACTATTTCGGTAGCAATTACGATTAGGAATATTCAAACTAACAACTCAAAATACTATATAATTGGCTGCAAGACAATGATGATAAGACACATGAGAAATTCCATCTTCCTTACCAAAGTGCGTGTGAAGATGGCCTAAATTCCTGATCTTTGTAAAATTATCCAAGGAAAAAAAAAATGCGTTATAGCGGTATAAAAAATAGCTCCCTTGCCATGAAATTGGTGAAGGATGCATGGATGATCATTCCTTTTCCAGTCTTATCTTATTCCAAACGGTGGTCAGGCCTGTAGCATTTATGCGCACGGTAACCCGAATTAAAAGATAGCTTTGCAAGACTTAGCACATAGAGCCTTCATGGTCCATCGAGAACTTGTCCGTCTGCCTCTAAATCATGCTCGGGCTGCACCCAAAAAAACTAAATCCAATAAGAGAACTCGGTTAATAAATAATCCCGTATGGTTGAAATTTGAAGGTTTCCAGCCATATGCCCTCATCCATGCCAGGTAAATATTCATATGCCCGCTTGGCTAGCGATATTTTAAAAACAGATTGGATTCCTTGAACATATTTGCACCTTTGTAGTGTGGCTGGTTGCGTTTTTACGGTACTACGATATTCACGAAGCAATTAAAGAATTTACGAGCGCATAAAAGAATTCTCATGAAACATCCTTCCTACTTGGAAAGCCTAAAACATTTCCAAGGACAATCACCTGTCAACCTACTACTATAAACCTAGATGTTGTCTGGTATATCACCAGCGATCACATCGCTGGGACGATGTGCAAATACTTTAGTGATGTGTGATCACTATCTTTGCATATCATTGAAAATATAGTATTTATACACTGAAAATAGAACTTTATTATGTTTGATATATTACCAAGATGGTGATAATATATAATATTAGAAATAAATTCTGCTTCCATCGAAGTCTAGTTTGATACTTAGCCTAATGCAGCTGGTAATCACAGAAAAATTTCGATCGAAAATTCTCTCTCCAACAGCCGAACTTTTTCTGACAGTCGAACTCATTCAATGGCCGAACTCCTTTCGGATTCCTCCAGCAGTCGGACTTCTACGGGAGCCAAACTCCTTCCGAATTTCTCCTTCAGTCGGACTTCTATGGAAGCCGAACTCCTTTTGGACTCCTCTAGCAGTCGAACTTCTACGAAAGTTGAACTCCTTCCGAATTCCTCCTTCAGTCGAGCTTCTACGGAAGCCGAATTCCTTTCGGACTGTTCCTTCAGACGGATTCCTACAGGCGATTCCACTACTGAACAGTTACAATTATCATTTATCAGGATAATTACGATTGTCATTTATCAGGACGGTTACGATGGTCATTTATCAGGATAGTTACAACAAGCTCCATCTATAAAAAGGGATCCTCCAGATATATTTTCTCTAAGCTTTCTTTTTCTTTCCGAAAATCTACCGAACTCCTTTTTGAGTACTCCATTTCTGTTGGCCAGAAAAGCTAACTTGACCATCGGAGGATCCTACCGGAGCCACCACCCCTAACTTCGGATGGGACTTTATTTTGTAGGTCATCGATGGCGACCTCGTCTTCCTCGACTCACGCTCGATCCGGCGTCAACCAAATTCTGCACCAACAAAATTGATGCTAGAGGAAGGGCCTCTGTTCCTTAGGTTTTCTTGATCTTAAAAGAGTGCTCAGCTGCGATCTTTCTTTTTTCTCTCTAAAGTTCTTTCTAAAAAAATGCCTCCCAAGAAAGCTTCGATTCGACGATCAACGGCCTCTGCAGTCAGATTTCGTACAGATACAACCATTCCAGCTTCGATAACTCAAGCTCCACCTACAGCCATGTTGGATGTGAAGCAGTTTAATCTGCTAGTCCAGAAGGTTCGTGGCCTCGCGAATGCAATGCAGACCATACATCGGCAGGCCTCGGTACCAGTTCGATCGGAGCAAGCTTTTTCAGAGCCTTGTGGTCTGATTTGAGAACGGCTGACCTCGGCTATCTGACCTTTGATCTTCGAAAAGGAAAAGCAGAGGATGGAAGACCCATGCTCGGACCACGACTCGACTCAGAGGGAAGCTTCATGCTCATTCCACCAGAAAACTCAGGAGATCAACAATCATAAAAATCTCCTGGATCATAGGCTCCTAGAAATGAGTCGACGAATCGAAGAGCTCCGTCATACTCCCTTCTCACACGGTGATGATATTCATACTAATCTTTCTTTTTCTTAAAGGATCATATAGGAATCAATCTCGTCGAACTTCAAGCTCTCGCAGTTCGAGAGTTACGACGGAACCTCCGATCCAGTCGATCACCTGAAGGCCTTTCGGACAATGATGTTGCTCCACGGTGCGTCAGACACTATTTTATGCCAGGCTTTTCCGCCCACCCTCAAGAAAGCCGTCAGGAACTGGTACTCGGCACTTAAGCTGAGTACCATCTTTTTCTTTGATCAGATGAGCCATCAGTTTGCGGCTCACTTCGTCAATAGCCGACGTCCGCATCGAGATTTGGATTCTCTGATGAACATCAAGCAGAAGGAGGAAGAATCTATCCGGACTTATATTATCCGATTTAATGCCGCTGCATTGGAGGTCCGAAATCTGGACCAATCAATCTCAATGGTCACACTCAAGGGCGGCCTCCAGAAGAATGATTTGCTATTCTTCCTGAAGAAGAAGTACCCCAGAAACTTTGCCGATCTGCTAGCTCGGGCTGAAGGTTACGCCCGAGCTGAAGAGGCCTTCAAGGCTAGGGACGATGAAGCCTTTGGTAAGCGGTGAATCGACGAGCTGGGCGGACCCACCGAGGAAGGAAAGTCGAGCAAAGCTAGGCCGCACTTTCGAACTTCTTCTGAGCGAAAGCAAGTCCGAACTCCCCCAGGCTCGCAGGCAGGGAAGCCCAGACAGAAGGACACGGCGAGATTCTCCCCAATGAAGATTTCACAACTACGCCCCCCTCAATGCTCCGAAAATCTAAGTGCTGATGAAAATCAGAAAGCAACTACCGAGGCCGAAAAGGATGCACTCTCATCCCAGCAAGCGCAATCCTAACAAATTTTATCTTTATCATCGTGATCACGGTCACGACATTGAGGAGTATATCCAACTCTAGGATGAGATCGAGGAGTTCATCAGACGAGGTAGATTAGGTCGATTCCTGTGGCGACGACATGAAGGATGAGAAGATCGGCCGAGGGCATTGCCGCAATCTGAGCCACCAAGAGAGGAGGATCACCAAGGTGATCGACCGCCTCTCGGCATCATCAACACGTTCTCGGAGGGACTTCGGTAAAGAGAGGCCAGCAGATCCAAGGGATCGGTGAAGAGATGGAGGATTGAAGAACCCATAACCTTCACTGAGGTAGACACTTAGGGGGTCCAATTCTCCTACAATGATGCGGTTATAATCTCTTTAAACATTGCTGATTACGATGTACACCACGTTTTAGTAGATAATGAAAGCTCGATCAACGTATTATTTTATGATGCCTTCTCGAAAATATTCTTACTCAATAACCACTTGGGATCTATGAACTCTCCATTGATAGGCTTCACTGACAATGCCGTATCAGTTGAGAACATAATAACTTTAGTTGTGATTGCGGGGTAACGTCCGAAACTAGCTAAGGCACAGATCAACTTTTTAGTCGTAAGGATTCCGTCCACCTATAATGCTATTCTCGATCGATCTGGTTTAAATGCACTTCGGACAGTGGTATCAACTTATTATTTGAAGATGAAGTTTCCGACGAGTTACGGGATCGGAGAGGTCAGAAAAGATCAAGCTCTGGCAAGGCACTGCTACTCAATTATCCTGCATAAGGAAGAACAGTCCGATCCTTATCCTGTTGATGGACTGGATATCCGCGATGATCTTATCGAGGAGCAGAGCGAGCCTATGGAGGACATCGTATCTGTGCCCTTGAATGACAAAAATGTGAAGTATGCTGTACAGATCAACTCCAACTTGGGAGACGAGGTTTGGAAGCAACTCGTCACCTTCCTTAGGAAGAATGCGGATGTCTTCACCTGGGTTTCAACGGATATGCCAGAAATTGATGCCAAAGTTATGGAACATCAACTGGCCATTGATCCAAAATATCGACCGATAAAAAAGAAACTGCGCAGCCACGCTCCGGAGAGGCAGAAAGCAATTGCGAAAGTAGTAGGCAAGCTCCTCAAAGCTGGGTTCATCCAAAAAGTCAACTATCCAACCTGGATCTTAAATGTGGTCCTCGTCAAAAAGGCAAACAATAAGTGGAGGATATGTATAGACTTCAAAAAATTGAACAAAGCTTGTCCAAAGGATAGTTATCCTCTTCTCAGGATTGATCAACTAGTAGACGCAATCTCGGACCATGAGCTCCTCACTTTCATGGATGCCTTCTCCGGCTATAACCAGATATGGATGGCACTAAAGGATGAGAAGAAAACTGCTTTTGTTACTGATCGTGGTCTTTACTGTTACAGGATTATGCCCTTTGGGCTCAAAAATGCAGGGGCAACGTACCGATGCTTGGTCAATAAAATCTTCACGAAGCAGATCGACCGTAATATGAAGATGTATGTGGATGACATGCTTGTCAAAAGTCAAACTTCTATAAACCACCTTGCCGACCTTGAAGAGACCTTCAGTGCACTCAGGAAGCACAAGATGAAGCTGAATTCGATCAAGTGCGTCTTTGGTGTGACCTCTGAAAAGTTTCTAGGGTTTATGATGTCGAGGAGCGGGATTGAAGCAATTTTAGAGAAAATTCGAGCCATTCAAGAGATGACCGCTCCAAAGACAATCAAAGAAGTTCAATGCTTGATTGAAAAAATGGCATCCCTAAATCACTTCGTCTCGAGATCGACCAAGTAATGCATGCCCTTCTTTCAAGTTCTCAAGCAACCAAAGAATTTCTGCTGAACGATGGAGTGCCAACGAACGTTTGAAGAGCTCAAAAACTACCTCGACTCATCCTCACCGTTGGTAAAGTCCGAACCTGGAGAAAAATTATTCTTATACCTAGCGATCTCCCCGGCGGCCTTGGCAGCAGTCCTAGTCAAGAAGGAAGCGAAGAAACAGCGACCGATCTACTACATAAGCCGGATCCTAAGGGATACAGAGATCAGATATTCTAAGCTAGAGAAATTGACTTACTCTCTTCTAATTGCTGTCAAGAGGCTCCGATCTTACTTCCAGGGGCACACCATAACGGTCCTCATGGATCAACCAATAAAGGCAGTCCTTCAACGACTGGATGCTTTCGGAAGAATCATAAAATGGACAATTGAGCTCATGAAATTCGATATCAATTATCGACCTCAACCATCGATCAAAGCTCAGATATTAGTAGATTTTGTAGTGGAGTGTATCATTCTCGATGATGCCGAGCTTGAGCGGAACGAGACCGGCACTCTGCCATCGCAACCGAACCTCCCTGAAGAGACACCCGACCTTTCCAAAGATTTTTGGACTCTGTACGTGGATGGTTCATCCAACTCTGCTAGAGCAGGTGCGAGGTTGGTCTTAGTCAGTCCCGAGAGAGTCATCGCCGAGTATGCGCTGCGCTTCGAATTTCCTGCGACTAATAATGGGGCCGAGTATGAAGCGCTGATCGTCGGATTAAAAATTATAAGAAAATTAAGAGTAGATCGGCTTCAAGTCTACAGCAATTTTCAATTAGTGGTCGGCCAAGTTAGTGGCAGCTATGAAGCGTGAGAGAAAAGTATGATGAAATATCTTGAGAAAGTAAAAGACTTGACTCCGACCTTCAACTATTTCGACATTCGACAAATTTCGAGAGTAGAAAATATAAGAGTCGACCTTCTCTTTAAGTTGGCTACTTCAGCTCTAGCCGAATTATCCAAAGAAGTATTTTTTGAGACCCTAAAGTGCCTAAGCTCAGAGAAATCACAGGTCGTTTTGCAAATAGAACTTGAGCCGAGCTGGATCGACCCATTAGTTGCCTACCTCAAGGAGGGAGTCCTTCCTTATGATCTAAAAGAAGCTCGAAAACTCAAGAATCAAGCCTCCCAATACGTTTTGTATGAGGGTAGGTTGTATAAGAGGTTGTATTCGTTGCTGCTGTTAAGATGTTTCCGACCTTCAGAAGCTGACTTCGTATTATGGGAAGTGCATGAAAAAATCTATAAAAGTCATGTAGGAGCCAGATTTCTGTCGCAAAAGCTACTTCGGCAAGGATACTATTGACCAACCTTATACCATGATTCTATGGAGTACGTCAGAAAATGTGACCACTGTCAAAAGAATGCGAGCATACAAAGATGGCCAACCTCCGAGCTTACTCCGCTAAGTGCACTTTGGCCATTTGCGCAGTGGGGAATGGACATACTTGGCCCTTTTCCGACGGCATCCGGGCAATGAAAGTTTCTCCTGGTTGCGATTGACTACTTCACCAAATGGGTCGAAGCCGAACCTCTAGCCAAAATTATTGAGGTCAAGATACAAGGCTTCGTCTGGAAGTCAATAATTTGCTGATTCGATCTGCCCCGAACCCTCATAACCGATAACGGACGATAATTCGCCAGGATGAGGTTCGTCAAATTCTGCAAAGACATAAACATCTTCCACCACTTCATATCGGTAGCTCACCTACAGACAAATGGAAAAGCTGAAGTGACCAACCGGATTCTGCTGCAAGGCATCAAGATAAGGCTCAACAAAGCAAAGAGGGCTTGAATGGACGAACTCTACCACGTCCTCTAGGCATACCGAACTACTTAAAGATTGCCAACTGGAGAAATACTATTCGCTTTGGCCTTTGAAAACGAGGCAGTCATCCCGGTTGAACTTAAGCTCCCGTCAGCACAAGTCGTAGCCTTCAACAAGCAACATAACCCATAGGACCTCAGAGTCAACCTCGACCTGCTGGAAGAAAAAAGGGAGAAAGCCCAAGTTCGGATGGCGACCTACAGGCGAAAGTGATCCGGTACTATAACTCCAGAGTCAGAAGTAAATATTCAAAGTGGGAGACTTAGTGCTTCGACGAATTGCCATCTCTCAGCCTCAGAGCCAGGGGAAGCTTGCCCCAAATTGGAAAGATCCGTATGAGATGGTGGAGGTCATCCGATCCGAAACTTATCATCTGAAGGAGCTCGGAGGAACAATGCTTCCACGACTTTAGAACTCAGAAAATCAGAGGATGTACTACCAGTAATTTTTCCACAATAAAACTCCTTCATTTCAATATTATTGTTTCTTGGTGCAAAAATTATGTGATGATGAAAAAAAATAATTAGAAGTAGCCGTATTAGGAACAGGAGGAGGACCTCGTCCTAACGTGAGCAAAGTCGAAGACTTCATTCATTTTAAATGAAATGAGAGGAGAGGTCCTAATGATAAGCATCATAAATTCACCAATAAAAGTATTAATTTATTAATTAATTTATATTAATTTTTAAAAATTATTAATTAATTTATATATAATTTTTAAAAAATTCATATTTTTATTAATTAAAAAATTAATTAAAAAATAATAAAAATAAAAAAAATAAAATTTTATTATCAATGAAAAAAGCTCATTTTTTTTATCACAACGAAATAAATTTCAAGTAAAATGGAGCTAAAATGAAAAAAAATAAATTTTTAAAGATATAAAATAAATAAAAAAAAAGAAAACGGCTCAGCCGGCTTCGTAAGCCGAGCCACCAAATCAAGTCAAGCCATCAAAGCCGACTCAGCCGTTTAAGCCATCAATCGGTCCACGATCCAAACGTGGACCGTCAGCTCAGCAGAAATCGACGAATCAGAGATTGCCACGTGGCGGACCTAGACCCTTAAAGGGTCCATAGAAATTTATCGCGGTTCACAGGATATTTTGGTCTTTTCACCTAGCGACAAGAGCGCTGATTGACTGTGGTGTGCGGTGCGGCCGGTCCACGCGGTCCATGGGAACAGTAATTGCACGATCGGATGGTTGTGGTTGATTGCGGTCAAGATCGGATGGCAGTAGTTATTTTCGGATTTGATTCAAATTCTATTAGCGATCTGGCGCGATTCGACGGCCAAAAAACCAAGTGATAAAGATCCAACGGTCCAAAATACTCCCGATGATGATCAGGACTCCCGAAGCACGATTTGCGGCCAGATTTCATCTATCAACGCGCGATCGGACGGTCAAAATTTAATTCGACCCGATCTGGACTGATATGCATCCGATTTTGATGATTTTTGGACCGTTGGATTCCTATTGAATGGCCAAATTTTACCAGGCTTACCAGAGTCGTATTAGGCTATTTTGATTCAAATTTTATTCAAATTTCTTTATATTTTGACGATTACAAAGGCTATTAGTCCCACATTGCCTTTAGAAAAAAAATATCCAGCCCTCCTAGCTCTATAAAAAGGATCCCAGGCCTTCAGAAATCAACATCTCCGATCAAGGTGAAGCTTTGGTACAGGGTGAAGCTAAGCTATGGGTTAAAGGCTGCTTCGAAGCAACAGGTGCCGAGAAGAAGAGCCGAGCTTCTACACCATCTTTCTGCCAATGCCGATCAAAGATCAGAGATTAGGCTATTTTATTCTTTTTAAATTCCATGTATTTAAATTTTAAAATTTTAATTAATAAAAAATTTATATTTTTGTATTTTAATTTCTTATTTTTATTTTTATTATAATTTAATTTCTGCACTTTAAATTATTGCTTTGCAAGTACATGCTAAGATCTAACTAGTAGATCTTAGTATCAAGTTTAAATTCCTGCACCTTTTAATTTTTACTTTTTATTTTTTGACTTCATTTTTTATCCCAAAACTCTTCTCCTTTTCTTTTAAAAAATCAAAGATTTCAAATCTGAAAATACTACCTTCCCTATGGATTCGACCCGACTCACCGTTATCTACGCATTTTCAATGATTTTAAGAAGTCGGATTAAACTGATAAACACGGTGTCTTAACGATAATATCACGTTCCTATCACCTAACAACGGCCCTTATGTGCCTCCATAGCCCGTTAGGAATAGGAGGAGAACCTCGTTCTAACGTGAGCAAAGTCGAAGGCCTCGTTCATTTTAGACGAGATGCAGGAAGAGACCCTAACAACGGTCCTAATAGCCCTAGGAACCTTCGTTTCCAACGTGGAAAAGAGAAATCTCGTTCATTTTAGACGAGATGAAGGAATGGGTCCTAACAACGGTCCTTATGTGCCCCCATAGTCCATTAGAAATAGGAGGAGAACCTCATCCTAACATGAGCAAAGTCGAAGACCTCATTCATTTTAGACGAGATGGAAGGAGAAGCCTTGACAATGGCCCTTATGTGCCCCCACGGTCCGTTAGGAACAGGAGGAGAACCTCATCCTAATGTGAGCAAAGTCGAAGGCCTCATTTAATTTAGATGAGGTAAGAGGAGAGATCCCAACAATGGCCCTATTATGCCCGAGCCTCAACTTCGACGTCAACCTTGGCTGGAGATAAGATCTTCCTCGAACTTCAACCTGAACTGGTGCAGAGCCCTAAAGAAAACTTCGATAGTCGCTCTTTTTGTACTCCCTTCCTTCGAGTTTCGAACTCGAAAGTAGGAAAACTATTGTTGGGGATAAACCCTGCTCCCACTGTAGTCCAGTCTGATACTTAGCCTAATTCAGCTAGTAATCACGGAAAAGCTTCGATCGAAAATTCTCCGGTGACCAAACTCATTCAGTGGCCGAACTCCTCCAGCTGGACTCCGAATCCAATCAAACTTTTTCAGCGATCGAACTTCTTCCAGATTCCTCCAGCAGTCGGACTTCTACGAGAGTCGAACTCCTTCCAGATTCCTTCAGCAGTCGAACTTCTACGGGAGCTAAACTCCTTCCGGATTCCTCCAGTAGTTAGAACTTTTACAGGAGTCGAACTCCTTCAGGATTCCTCCAGCAGTCGGATTTCTATGGAAGCCGAATTTCTTCCAGATTTCTTCTTTAGTTGGGCTTCTACGGAAGCCGAACTCCTTCCGAATTCCTCCAACAGTCGGACTTCTATGGAAGTCGAACTCCTTCCGAACTCCTCCAGCAGTCGGACTTCTACGAGAGCCGAACTCTTTCCGAATTTCTCCAGCAGTCGGACTTCTACGAAAGCCGAACTCCTTCCGGACTCCTCCAGTAGTCGAACTTCTATGGAAGCTGAACTCCTTCCGGACTCCTTTAATTGAACTTTTATGAGAGCCGAATTTCTCCAGCAGTTAGGCTTCTATGGGAGCCGAACTCCTTCCAGACTCCTCCAACAGTCGGACTTCTACGGAAGCCGAACTCCTTCTAGATTTCTCCTTCAGTCGGGCTTCTACGAAAGTCGAACTTCTTTCAGACTGTTCCTTCAGACGAATTCCTACAGATGATTCCACTACTGAACGATTATAATTATCATTTATCAGGATAATTATGATTGTTATTTATCATGATGATTATGATTGTCATTTATCAGAACGGTTACGATGGTTATTTATCATGACAGTTACAACAAGCTCCGTCTATAAAAAATGATCCTCCAGATATATTTTCTCTAAGCTTTCTTTTTCTTTCCGAAACTCTATCGAACTCCTCTTTGAGCACTCCATTTCTGTTGATCAGAAAAGCTAACTTGATCATCGGAGGATCCTACCGAAGCCACCACCCCCAACTTCGGATAGGACTTTGTTTTGCATGTCACCAACGACGATCTCGTCTTCCTCGACTCTCGCTCGATCTGACGTAAACCAAATTCTACACCAACATATAAGATACCATAAATAGTCTTAATATATAATAATTATTCTATAACTCGATTAAATATTCTTCGTTCACGACTTTAAAAAAAAATATAGTAATAGTAGTAGTAGTAATAATAATAAAAATAATAATATGTATCTATTTTGATTAGATTATTAAAATAATATTATGATAATATTATATATGATTGGCTTGACTAGGCTTAGCTAATTTTGACCAGCAATATCCAATATCAAAGCTGCTCATTGGGAATGATTTTGTCCATCAAAACAAATGAGGAAAAGAAAAGCATGAAGGATTTAGCATGATCCATCCATGCCAACTAACCATATATGTTTAAAAAAATAAAATAGACATCCGATAAATAAATAAAAGGCATCCATGCTATTTAACTAAATCTACCAATAAAAATAAAATAGGCTTCTAATAGATAAATAAAAGACATCTATGCCAATTTACCATACCTGCCAATTCGGATAAAATCGGCATCTTAAATAGAGGGTGTTGTTGAAAAAGAAAGGTCCAAGAAAAGAAAGAGAAGAGACCAATTTTTCTTCTCTCCAATTTATGGACTAGGAATATTTTTGTCCCAAAATAACTTTAGTATATCATCAATACTCGGTGATGTGCTATCACCTAGGGTATGTGTGGTGATAGTATAATTTTGCAATGCCAAACAAGGTGATCCCATCACCCAACTCATATCACTGGGGTGATGTGAAACATCATCTCTTACTAACCTGATAAAAATTGGCCAAATTCACCTTTACAATGACAGCTCATCATCAAATAGGTAACTTGTATGATGCAGGTCATATGTTTCAGCATTTTGTTCAGAAAACATGCAAAGGGTTAAATGCTGAAAAGAAATAATATAAAAATACCAGAAGTATCCGCACTTAATGTACTCAGAGAAAGCATTAGGTCTGCAACCATTGAAAATGGAAACTTTCAGAACTCGAATCACAACAAATGCAAAGATTAGTTCTTTCATGTCCGGGTACCAATCACAATCTAAATGATTTGAAAAATGACTAAAACACAACAAAACTTGAGATAAAACATTTGAGCATCGAGTTTTTCATCTCATTCACTAACTACCTCAACTTATGGTTTCAGCATGACCTTAGCAGGAGTTAAGATTTCAATCTTCCATAGAACTTCTGCTTCTCTTGAGTGGTCTGGAAGCGTCCATGTCCAAACTTGGAAGAAGTGTCGATGAACTTGAGCTTGATTTCTTCAAGAGCAACACGAGAGGTCTGCTTCAGCAAGGACTGGCGGAGCGTGACCACCCTCTTCTTGGGACCAACACAGCATCCTTTGATCATAACATAATCATCTTTAACCACACCATAGTGGGGGAAGCCACCCATGGGGGTGATCTCCTTCTCCGTCCTGAATAAACAAGAAATGCATTTAGTGAACCTCCAGAAAAAAATGCAAATTAAGTTAGCATGTTCATTATTTCTCAACGTTTCTTAATTTCTAAAGCCCCATAAATAAATATATTTATAGAAAGCAAACATATAAAACATGAAAGCTTTCATGCTGGGTTTAAAAAGGAAAAGACCGTATTTGCTGATGAAATGAAATGATTTGTAATAATAATCTTATTCCCATTTATAAAAATGCCATATTAGAATATGGAGCCCGAGATGACCTGTCGAACTCAGTACTGGAAGTGTGTGACTCATCTCCAGCTTTGCCAAGCTTGTAAATCTTCTTGTTCATCTCGGTACGATGGTGATATCCATTCTGCCCAGCACGAGCAACGGTATAGGAGACCCTGGCAGGATGCCATGCACCAATACAAGCAACCTTACGGAGACCCCTGTGGGTTTTACGAGGAAGACGCGTGACACCCCAACGAGTGACAACACCTTCATAGCCCTTGCCTTTACTTACACCAATGATATCAATCATCTCATCTTTCTGGAAGACTGCATCTACCGGGATTTGCTTCTCAAAGAAGCTGTAAGCATAGTCCACCTTCTGTGCAATTGTCCCTCCATTCACTTGAATCTCCATTAGGTGAGCTTTCTTCTGTTTCAGGCCTTTCATCTTCCGTATCTGACAAAATAGATTCCACAAGCATCTTCGATTGAGATGAATTGCATTGCAAACTCATACAATGCAGCAAAACTCAAAATTCACAGAACAATACCTACAGAAAAAATGATTTAATGGAAGATATGATCAACCAGAATTCTCATTTGGCTGTGTCTGAAGGGCTCAGCACGGTGGAGGAGACAAAAGACAAAAATACATGCATCCCAAAAGAAAACTTTGGACAATACATTGGATATGCTCAGAAAGGGGGAGCAGATTCAAGATCTTGCATTGACCTGTTTCTGCTTCCATAACTGCTTAGGCCAGCCAGGGAGCGAAGAATTGCGAAAGATCATCAAAAGAGGTAAAAGGAACCCATGATGAGCCAATATATTAGACAGCATGTTAGAGCACATGGTTTGGATTACAGGTATCCAGAACCCTTCAGGTGTTATATAATTCACTCAGCAATTATTTACTAATTAGAAAGCAGTCTAAATGATGTCCTCTGATGATCTGCTTGAGTGCTTGGGTAAATATCATTTGAAAGTGGAACAAAACAACCAAAGTACTTCAGCTTTTCCAGCAGGGGAAAATAGAGCCCCCCCCCCAAAAAAAAAGCCTTTGAAAAGCTAGATTATGTCATGGAAACTAATAGCACAGAAAGAGCATACCTGAGTGTGAGCCAGGACACGAATAACAGACGCATACTTCTTCATCTTTTCCAGCTGTGCTTGAATCTCTTTCTTTCCCTCCTCACTATCATATTTCTTGGAATATTTTGTGAATGCCTTCTTCTTGGATTTATACCAGTTCTTATAGAATCTCCTCCTCACTTCCTCACTGAGATGCTGAGCCCAAACTGTATTGAGAGAACGAAGACCCCGTGGTGTCTTCACATAAGCCACAACCCCAACTACAACCATTGGCGGGGTTTCAACAACTGTCACCGCCTCACATGTCTCCTTCTTGTGAAGCTCTGCATGAACAGATTCCAGATTAGGCATGTCATATTCTGACATATGCATACTTCACAAAGGCAGAAAAAATGGTTCAGTGAAGTGCATGTAAAAACAAGAGTCCAGGCAAATCCATTTAAATTTAAATAGTATCCTTAAAAATATGACTTATGAATATGACGACAGCAATTCAAGAATATAGGCAATCACTAACTTAAAATGGGGGAATTTATATACAACTTATAGAATAAACAAAGAGCTTAAGGAAAAGGTAGATGCCCAAAAGGAATGATACGAAATATATGACTCCAAGCAAATAAGATATTGAAGACAAATGCAGTCCATCACACAACAGAAATGTCCTTTCTTTGTAGAAATGTGTATTTTCAAGATTTGAAAAGAACTCAAAATAAATACAAGTATATAAAGGACTCAAAGTAAAATATGCAACACATACATATGTGCTTGCACAGAAAATAGATGCCAGTCCTTGCATGCGAATGTACAAAGGCCCTGCTAATAGATGCTCCCAAGGCATCCATTAACCACAGATGCCTCTTTTTGTTTTTCAATGTGGCTAATTTGTACAACCTAAGACATGCTTTTAAAAATTATCTAGATTCTCGAAGGTACCAATGCCCAAAAATTTCTATGCTCTTCCACCTCATAACCTTTCTCATCTAACCATTTCACATCTTTCTATTTGGGAACTCAATCACCCCATTAGCATACCACTAAAAACAGAGCGCCTGAAACTCAAGCCATGACCAATTTGGAATATGTGTTGAATACAAGGTGAACAGTTTATTAATGTGATGCAAGTTATTTTACAAGAAAAAAAAAGGAATAGAACAGTGACCAGAAGAAAGATATTGGCACCAGTTGTGATAAGGAGAGACTGCAGGACTAGTATGACCTGTCATATGTGACAAGATTCTGGTAACCAAATAAGATTATGTGACTGCCTGTCATAAAATAAGATAGAAAATTCTAAAGGTGTATCCATCATAATCTGTGATGTAATGTCCTCCAACTACATGGACAGCTAGGTAATGGAAGGGAAAAGATCTAACTGTACTCCAGATTATACAAGTGCGATGGAGAAACATAGTTATCAAAAGTACGAATCACCATTTTGTCTTCAATGTAACTCCTTCAAAACTAAGAAGTAAGATAGATATAGTGAAAAGTAAAAATCAAGCAAAGACTTATCATAAAGAATTCAAACATCTGTTACAAGCACTCCTTCAAGAAGTAATGCAATTAGCAATAATTTCCTTTAGTAGAGTAAGATGTGATAACAAGGATTCTGATTCTGAAGCCAATAGCAGGATAAGATCGGTAATAAACAAGTAGCAAGAAATTGCTATATTCAGCTATAAATGATAAAATTCACATGTTATCTTGCCAGCAAAAAGGGTATATTTACTTCTAGAAAGAGAATATGCTTAACAATAAAAATAGCAAAAGACAGACTAAATTCGGCATACTTGATCCTGGTTTCTCAACCTCACGGACAATGTGTGTCATTCCAGCCTTGTAGCCAAGGAATGCTGTAAGCTTGCAGGGTTTTGCTGGGTCATCCTTTGGAAAAGACTTCACTGCATCAAGGAGTGATGCAAATAGGTCATGTGAGGTTTCGACATGATAAGAACACGATAAACCAGCATATTATAAACTTAGAAACAATTCAACAAGAGGCCATGCAACATAGCAGTAAAGAATGCTCATATATGAGAAGTTAGGACACAGATTGACTCAAATGATAAAAGTCAATTATGTGCCCAAGAAAACATAATCACTGCACAAATATCAGAGAAAGCATAGGTACACTATGAAAAAGAAAAGGCTGTGTAGTTGAAGGTGAAACAACGGATAAAGGTTTCAAGATGGTTGACAGATAAAGTAGAAACCAGAAAATATATAAATGCAAGAAAATGTAAGCATATAGTTGTGAAAAAAGTTGGAGGACAACAAGGGAATCATAGAATGAAACTGATCATCACATATATAAATAATAAACATCAGCATTATGGGTGTTGTTACATTATCATAAACAGCATAGGAGCAGGGACGATTATTTGTTCATAGGCAAAAACAGGTGTGTAAAATGAGAAACACATCAGTATCTTGCAAAAAGCCATCAGCAATCAGACGTCACCTTTTCCACGGTGGCGAGAGGCTCGTTTCCTTGGAAGAAACCCAAGGGACCCATGCCTAGGGTGCTCAAATTTCCGGTGAGACATGTAGCTCCTCCTCCACCCTGAGATAAGATAGCAAGGAGATTTGCAAACATATCCAAACTTGATAAAACAGCAAATCAGAAAGATGACCAAGCTGCAGCTCACTTTATCATTTAAATTATAAATAATTTTTCTGGAAGGTAACAGAAACTAGAAATGGAAAGGTCCACCAGATCATGCCGCTTTTTATCAAAACATACACTTTAATTTCCAAACTTCGAATTGACTACATGGTAAAAACTAAAAAGTAAAAACAGGGGGAAAAACGTTTTCGGAATATTTCAACCACTAGAAAAATCCATAAATTTCATTTATATATATGAAATGAATGGTAAAAACGGGTATCTCACTCACATCATCTGAGATTCTTCTGATACTCATCTGCTACGACTTATATTCGATATTAGAAACAAGGTTCCTTCACATGCAAACTAATGCAGAACAATCCATGCTTTAAAACAATACAAAGATGAACTACACAAGACTCGACCAAGAAACAAGTTCTACCATATAAATTAGAGTTGATCCGAAGCAATAAAGATCCTAAATTTTGATGGTGTTTTTAGAAAGGCAGTGCTGATCTATAGTCTCTCACAGCATCTAATTTCATATCCACCTGTTAAAAGAATGGAAAAAGCGAGACCTTCTGATCCGTATTACAATCAAAGAGGATTGAAAAGAGATGAAAGCAGCAAGAAAATCTCAGATCTGATAGAAGGCGAGAGCTATCTATAATTGTTAAAACTACAGAACCCTTAAAGCTAAGGTTATTGGATGAGGTGACAATGGACAAACCCTAATTTCGGGAAGCAATGGGGATACCTCCAATGCTGAAGCCCCTCCTTTCCCTCGGCGGCGACGGCCTCCCCTTCGAGGCTTCGCTAAAACCCCTAACAATGGGTATAAACCCAGGGCGGAGGCGCTAATATCGCAACTGGCCGAACTACCCTTCCCTCATATTTCATGGACCACCTGCAAATTATTATTTGTAAATGATTAAATACCTAAGCAGATGTTTGATTAATTTTGTGCAATAAATTTTTA
This sequence comes from Cocos nucifera, assembly GCA_006176705.1. Lineage (NCBI taxonomy): Eukaryota > Viridiplantae > Streptophyta > Magnoliopsida > Arecales > Arecaceae > Cocos > Cocos nucifera. Next base: position 100,222 of record QRFJ01006979.1, read on the forward strand.
AATATGCAAATCATTTGTAGACTTCCACTAGTTTTGTTAGTTTCGTGGAGGCAACGTAATTTCGCATCCATATTTAAAATCGATACATTTTGCCAAATTTTGAGAAAGATATTTTGCTGCAGTCATTACACTACTCTATTCTTTGTCCAAAGCAATAGTCTGGTATGGAATTGATTGATTATATGGTATCTGCTGTCTTTATTTAGATTCATGGGATCCTACCGATCTCAACTATCATATGGAGTGGTACTACGTAGCATTCGGGATTACGTTCATTCTTTTCAATGATTATATTATTTTTTTAAATTTTAAGTTTATCTTTTTACAAGATGTTTTATTGTTGACAACAAGGTTTGGTAGAAAAAGTGAAATGACCAATCTAGGGAGGAATAGAAGATTTAACTGCATAATATAAACGGCTTTATGGTACTTAATTACTAGCATAAAACCCATGCGATGTATGGGATATTTTTTAATATAAAAAATAATTAATTATATATTATTTTTAAAAATAATATATATTATTAATATTTAATAATATATACTTTATTAATATATTATTAAAATTTATTAATTTTCTAAAAAATAATAAAAATCTATTATTATTATTATTATTATTGAAATATGTTATTTTTATTAAAATACTATTGATCTTATCAATTATATAAGTATTTAATTTATCATTTTTATTAAAATTTTATGATTTTAATAAATATATTAAAATATAATCTTCAAGATCTATCATCTATGTATACTTTTTTTGAAGCCATCCAGCCTAATAATATAAATTATCAAACCTCAAATATAAAAATATTCTGGTTCATTGGAAGAATCGAGCTACCATTACTATCGATGGCAATAGCATCTTTAAGCTTCACTGCTCCAAGCGAAGTAGAGACACTAATATATGGGACTTGATCATGAAGACATATCTGGTGGGATGATCTTGTGAGATCTCGATTAAGATCAATCGACAAAGCAATCGGCATAAATATTTCGAATTGATGGCTTGTAAGAGAATCTAAAGATTAGAAATTGAGAAACAACACTTTTTATAGTCATGAATGTAGTGATTACCATTCACTTTATTGCAGCCATTGCTTTGCACTATAGGGCCATGTCCATAATTATGGTCAAGTCCTTTGCCTTCCAACTAGCTATTGAGCATCTTAAATTGATTTTGAAAAATAGTATTTGCTAAACTTCTTTCTATACTTTTTTTTTCATTAGATATTAGACTGCTTGTCCTACTCTAACTCATTCTTAAACTATGATTTTTTTTTTTTACCATATTTTGTCAAAATTCCTCTTTGGAATTTTGTCATAGTTTGGAAGATTTTACTATGTAATTAATGAGAGCTCCTAATTCCAATCCTACTCCATAAGTTTTTATTCTATAATTAATTAGGATAATTCATTGAAAGGTTTGGGTTTTGTGTAAAGCTTAATGGATGGATTAATGTGGTGAAGATTATATATATATATATATATATATATATATATATATATATATATATATATATATATAAAGTAGATAGTAAAGGGCTTAATGGGGGTGAATATAATGTGAAGTAAATGCTGTTATATAATGTAGTGATTTTGTGCTTTATGCAAGACTTATTGGATGGATTAATGCTGCCTCCCAATGGTGAACAGTTGATTTTTATTTTTGTTGGGTTGAGATAACGTAAATGGTGAAGGAATTAATATAACATTAAAGAAGAGTTAATGCAGTAAAGAATAATTGCCTTATTATAGAGACAAATGTTAAACGAAGGAATCACTTTATAATCCTACGTGTTAATACAGAATTTCACTCCTAATACCCATAGAGGCTCAACGAGCAACGCAATCCCCAGGACCTCTGAGTCGACCTCGACCTATTGGAAGAAAAAAGAGAGGAAGCCCACATCCGGATGCGGCCTACAGATGGAAGGTGGGTCGGTATTACAACTCCAGAGTTAGAAACAAGACGTTCAGAGTGGGGGACTTAGTTCTCCGATGAGCCGCTGTCTCTCAGCCTCAGAGTCAGGAAAAACTCACCCCTAATTAGGAAGACCCGTATGAAGTGACGGAGGTCATCCGGCCCGATGCTTATCGCCTGAAGGAGCTCGGAGGGATGATGCTTCCGCGATCTTGGAACTCAGAGAATCTGAGGATGTATTACCAGTAATATCCCTTCAGTAAAGTTGCTTCATTTCCGCATTATTGTTCCCTGATGCAGAAACTGTGGTAACAGGGGATGAAGCAGTCAAATAGTTACCGTGTTAGGAACTGAAGGAGGACCTCGTGCTAACGGAGGCAGGTCAAAGGCCTTAAAGCTCGACTGTAGGAGATAAGATCTCCTTCGAGTGCTCGCTTCAACCTCGACTGCAGGAGATAAGATCTCCCCCAAGAAAATCTCAGTTGCAGGAGATAAGATCTCCCCCGAGGAAAGCTCGCTGCAGAAGATAAGATCCTCCCCCGAGGAAAGTTTGCTGCAGAAAATAAGATCTCCTCCGAGTGCCCATTTCAACCTCGGCCGTAGGAGATATCCCCCGAGGCAACCTCGGCTGCAGGAGAATAAGATCTCCCCCTGAGGAAAGCTCGGCTGTAGAGATAAGATCTCCCCCGAGTGTCCGCTTCAACCTCAAAAAACTACAGGATGATAGATCTCACCTGAGAAAAAGCTTGACTGCAGGAGATAAGATCTCCTCCGAGGCAACCTCGACTGCAGGAGATAAGATCTCCCCCGAGGAAAGCTCGGCTGCAGGAGATAAGATCTCCCCAGAGGAGAGCTTGGCTGCAGAAGATAGGATCTCCCCCGAATGCCCGCATCACACTCGGCTGTAGGAGGTAAAATCTCCTCTGAGCCCCCGATGAGCTCAACCTCCGACCTCGATCGCAGAAGACGAGGCCTACCTCAACCTCGATGGGAGATGGGATCTCCCCCGGGCTTCAACTTCAGCATCAACTTTAGCTGGAGATGAGATCTCCCCCAAGCTTCGACCTGAACCAGCACGAAGCCGGAAGAAGATTTCAACAGTCGCCCTTTTTGCACTCCCTTTCTTCGAGTTTTGAACTCGAGAGTGGGGGGGGCTAGTGTTAGGGATAAACCCTGCTCCTGCCGAAGTCTAGTTCGATACCTTGCTTGATGCAACCAGTAGCCACTAAAGAGCCTCAACGGACGGGTCCGGACCGAACCCCTTCAGTCGGCCAAACTTCTCAACGGTCGAGCCCCTTCCGACTCCCAGCATCCGGACTGAACCCCTTCAGCCAAGCTCGGAGGGCCAAACTCCTCAGCGGCCGGGCTCCTTGGACTCCCAATAGCCGAGCTTTAGCCGAACCCCTCGACTGTCGAACTTCAGTCGGACTTCCGTAAGGGTTGAATTTCCTCCGAGCTTTTCCTTCGATCGGACTTCTTCAGGAGCCGGACTCCTTCTAGACATCCCTTTTGGCCGACCGAGCTCCTTCTAACCCCTTCAGTCGGTCGAATTGCTTAGCGGCCGAGCTCCTTGAACTCCAAGCAGTCGGGCTTTAATGAAATTCCCCAGCGTCCGAACTCCTCAGCCGTCGTCCTCCGGTCGGACTTCTCGTCAACCAAGCTCCTGCCGAACTCCCTAGCGACCGAGCCTTAGCCGCGCGCCTCCGGCCAAATGCCTACAGGAGCCAAACTCCTTCCGAGCTTGCTCTTCAGAAGTCCGAACTCCTCCGAAATGGGCTCACATCAAAGATCTTCAACTCTTCATTCGGCCTCGAGCAGCTCAGTATCGAGACAACTACAGCCATCACCATCAGTCCATCGCCAACGACAGCGATCCACTATCAGGTGGCGATGGCTATCACCATCAATCCACTGTAAATGACACCTTTCCATCAGACTGACTCCGTCGGACCTCGAGCGGTCCGCCAGCACGCGGCTGTAGTTGTCACCATCAAGCTCCACTATAAAAAAGACCCTCCAGATATGCTAACTCTAATCTCTCTGATCTCCCTTTCATCTCTAAGCTCCACGGAAGTCATTCTCGAGCACTCTATTCCTGTTGGTCAGAGCTGATCTGATAGTCGGAGGGTCCTGCCAGAGCCACCCCCCACCGGCTCCGGATGGGACTTTGTTTTGCAGGTCTCGGTGGTAGCCTCATCGGCCTCCACTCCAGCGGATTTCGATGACGATCAGTTTTTGCGTCAACAAACATGATGTTAGAATGGTTATGAGAAATTAAAAATTAATAATGGATCCCTAGTTGATATTTAATCATAATTAAGTTGACTTTTATCATTTCAACATATATCTTATCAATATATTTCTATGCCATAAGATTGATGCAAACATTTTTGTTGTAAAAATAGGTTTAACATCACAAAAAAAGTTAATTATATCATTTAGTATAATTATCTGCAAAAACAATGAAAAACTAAAATTATAAAATCTTAAAAATAAGTTAAATAGGATAGTGGATTTAAAAAAACTTAACATTCAACTTAAAATTAAGTATTTATGTGTTGGTGCGTATATGTTTCTTTTAAATAAGTGTAAGAATTTTATTTTAAAGTTAGAAGAGTCTATCATCATTTTGTAAACTTTTTTAAAACCTAAATATCACTTTAAGTAGTTGGCGGACCTAAAAATAAATAAAAATACATTCAAGAATCAATTGCATTGTTTTGTTATAATTATAATAAATTTTAATAATCGATAACTTTAATTCTTTAAAATTAAAAAAATCATAATTTTATAATAGTAGATGTTTACATGCATCTATATAATATAATATAATAAAATGATCCATGGGTATTAGGGGTGAAATTCTGTATTGACACATAGGATTATAGAGTGATTCCTTCGTTTAATATTTATCTCCATAATAAGTCAGTTATTCTCTACTACATTAACTTTTCTTTAAAGCTATATTAATTCTTTCATCATCTACGTTATCCCAATCCAACAAAAACTAAAAGCAATTCTTCTTCCCGGAGGCAGCATTAATCCATTCAATAAACCTTGCACAAACCCCAAATCACTGCATTACATAATAGCATTTACTTCACATTATATCTACCCCCATTAAAATGAA